>JBBPBX010018074.1:7583-19107 GCA_038048925.1 Garcialebias charrua
GAGCAACAATGTCCTTCCAAAACTTTAGTGAGTATGTACATTTCCAAAAAAGATGAACAGATGTTTCTGGATAAAGCTTACATGCAGAAAGAACATGAAATGTCAATATCAGCTTTGTATTTCTGAAGAAAGTGTTTGGTTGGATAAAATTTATTAATTAATTTAAAATAAATTTCTTTGACTTTATTAGTGAGAAAAAAAAATTGTGGGAGAGACCAAACTTTTTTCCAATTAAGATTCTGCACAAAGGTGTTCCAATAGGAAACACACGATGGGGATGAAACCAGATTTTCTTGAAATAAAGAACGGATTTTGGAATTGACGCCTTTTAGTTGAGTTGAGAAGCAGAGCTTACCAACAGCAGACTGCTTAGGGTCAGGACTCACAGACTGGATAGAAGAGAAGTCAACAAGTTTAAACAACATGAGCAAACCAGATGGGATAGCATCAAAGACAATACTATATTCTCTTGGGGCGACAGGAACCTTATACTAAGTAAGAAATTCTTCATAGCTATAAAGAAGACCTTTGTTATTAAATAGCATTACGTGCGTCACTATGCACGTTTACCCACACGTTGATGACGTCATTTACGTGCTTTGGTCTAAATTCTCAGTCTTCAAGCACAAAGACACTTAAATGAACATACACTGCCTGGCCAAAAAATAGGTAAATGGATGGATGGTAAATGGAGCTTACTTATATAGTGCTTTCCAGCCCCCCTTTTGAGGGGCCCCAAAGCGCTTCACAGTACCAGCCATCCACCCATTCATACACACATTCATACACCGGTAGCGGTAGCCTGCCATGCAAGGCGCCATCCAGACCTACCGGGAGCAACTCGGGGTTAAGTGTCTTGCCCAGGGACACAACGACACATGGTGGGGGGAAGCGGGATTCGAACTTCCAACCTTCCCATCGGGGGTCGACTGCCACTACCACTGTGCCACGCCCGCCCCACACTTATATTTTGTTGGACTGTTTTTAACTTTGATTACATCATGCATTCACTGTGTCATTGCTTCGATACGCTTCTGCAATGTCACAAGATCTATATCCATCCTTCTTCTTTCTTCTTCTTCTTCTTTCGGCTGTTCCCTCTTCAGGGGTCGCCACAGCGAGTCGTCCTTCTCCACCTCACTCTGTCCTCTGCATCCTCTGTACTCACTCCAACTACCTTCATGTCCTAACTGCATCCATATATCTCCTCTTTGTCTTTTTCCTGGCAGCTGGATTTCTAACATCTTTCTATCAATATACCCACTGTCCCTTCTCTGGACATGTCCAAACCATCTCAGTCTGGCCTCCCTAACTTTATCTCCCAGTTGTTCAACCTGTGTTGTACCTCTGATGATCTCATTCCTGATCTTATCCATCCTTGTCACTATACTGTATATATATATATATATAATAATTTGTCACATTTGTCATCTGTGTATGTTTCCCATACTTGACAGACGAAATTGGTCTTCTGCCTTTAACCCAACCACCACCAGGTGGTGCAGCGAGCAGCCGTAGCTGATATAGATTCCAAAGACTCAAATGGACAGAAAACAGAAAGAAGCTCAGTGTCTCTTGCCTGCACGTGGGTTACCAGGGCCCCACCCTGGAGCCAGGCCTGGGGGAGGGTCTCATTGACAGCGCCTGATGACCGGGTCTACCCATGGGGCTCGGTCAGGCTCAGCAACCTTCCTGTGGGCCCACCACCTGCAGGAGGGTCATACGACTTGGGTGCATGACGCCATCGGCAGTGTCCGAAGGCGGAGTGTGCATTCTGATCCTGGCTTACCACAGCTGGCTCTTGGGACATGGAACGTAGCATGTCTGCCATGGAAGGAGCCTGAACTTGTGTTTGAGGTTGAGAGGTACCGACTAGATATTGTTGGACTCAGCTTGATGCACAGCATGAGTTCTGGAACCAATCTCCTTGAGAGGAGCTGGACATTATTCCACTCTGTAGTTGCCCACGGCAAGAGGCACCAAGCTGATGTAGGTCTACTCTTTGTCCCCCAGCTTGGTACCTATTGTGTTTGGTGTTTTCCCCGTTAGATGAGAAGGTAGCCTTCAGGTGGGGGATGGGCTCTGACAGTTTTTTGTGCCTACACACCAAATGGCAGCTCAATGTCCAGCCTTCTTAAAGTCCTTAGCTGGAGTGCTGGAAGGTGCACCAGCTGGGGACTCCTTTATTCTGCTGGGGACTTCAATGCCCACGTGGGTAATGATAATGTGACCTGAAGGGGTTTGGCTGGGAGGAACGGCCTCTCTGATCTGATCCTGGGCGGTGTTCTGCTGTTGGACTGATGTTATGACAGCAATGTGAAGTTAGGCCACATCTTCTCCTTTGCTTGTTTACTTACCATACAATTCTCATACTCCACCCCCCAAACATCTACCCCAAGAAGTGCAACTCTGCTTTCTCTCTCCTATTTGTACAGCAAACTTGATGAATACAGCCTGAAGCAAATGAGTGACTGCGTGGGCAGCAGGAAGCAGAGAGCTGCTGAGGGTGGAGAGCACAGTCTCTTTGGAACTACTGGAGACACTGCGGACCCCCCAAGCCAAGATGTCTCCACACCATATTTCATCTACGTGTTGGCATTTTTCTCTGCCCTGGGAGGTTTCCTCTTTGGGTATGACACTGGGGTGGTTTCTGGGGCCATGCTGCTCCTGAAAAAGGAGATGAACCTTAATGCTCTGTGGCAGGAGCTGCTGGTTTCCAGCACTGTTGGGGCGGCAGCACTCTCTGCCCTCGGTGGTGGCTCCTTGAATGGCTGGCTGGGACGCAGGATTTGTATTCTTGTGGCCAGCTTCATCTTCAGTGTCGGTGGCATTGTACTGAGTATTGCCCCGGACAAAATGGTCCTTCTTGCTGGCAGAATCATAGTGGGTTTGGGTATTGGTAAGTCATTTGAATTGTTGCCTCCTATAAAGTACCAAAATGTATTTAGAACATTTCTATGTTAACATGAAATTACTTTTCCACCCCTAACAGGCATTGCTTCCATGACAGTTCCTGTATACATCGCAGAAGTTTCTCCCCCTCACCTGAGAGGGCAGTTAGTCACAATTAATGCCCTCTTCATCACTGGTGGCCAGTTTGTTGCCAGCATAGTTGACGGGGTCTTCAGTTACTTGAGCAACAATGGATGGAGGTAGGCTTTGTCCCATATTTTTCTCCTCTTTAACACTTTATCAATAAATATAATTTGACGAGGTATGAACTTGGCCCCGTTTCTGGTCCTTTTGCTTCCAGTAGTGCCATTCAAAGTCACCAGAGAGACCTTTGAGTCAGATCTGAAATGCAGCAGCTGTTGTCTTTTCTAGCATACCTCTGTTTCACCCCTCCTCCTTCTCTCTCCACTGTAGGTACATGTTAGGCTTGTCCATCGTACCTGCAGTGCTGCAGTTCTTTGGCTTCATCTTCCTGCCAGAAAGCCCACGCTGGCTCCTGCAGAAGGGCCGGAACGAAGAGGCATGTCATGTTCTCAGCCAGATCCGAGGGGACCAGAACATCGACGAGGAGTATGAAGCCATCAAAGCCAGCATCGAGGAGGAGGAGCGTGATTCGGGGACAGGTTGGTTAACTTGGCAAAGCCAAAAATGAAAGTTGGAATGCTAATTTCATTTAGGCCATGGTGGAAATTTAACTCTCTGTTGAAAAACGTTTATTTATCACTTCACCACTTGCTCTTGTCAAGGGCTGATGTCTTTCCCTCTCCTCTCCTTCCTCTGCTTTGCTTTGCTGCTCTGTCCTGTCTGTGAAACTACTTCTTCTGAGCCTCTCTCTACATATCTTCCAAACCATATTTTTTGCTATAGATCTGGCCAGTTGTTCTGTCAGCACAACTGATCAAATTTTCTCAACGATGAGACAAGCTACAGGCGAGCCAAACTGTTCTGATGACACGCATGCAGCTGGATATGTCTTTGATTCCTGGGGACACCCAAGATGCATATATATTTGGATTTATGACAACAGGTTTCCTGCTTTTTGGAATCGGCTGGTTCCTGGTTTATCGACATACAAAGAAGACGGCCGCAGCTAATTTGGCCCTGGTCAGGCTGCCGGTCTTATGTGATGGTTTGCTCCGTGCCTCGAGCACCCAGACTCAATTGCTTAGCCAACTGAACCGTAAATTGGATGTGATTTGTGAGAATCACAGGCCATTTGTGGCCCCTAGGACTCGCTGGTTGGATGGATCAGATCTCGGGGAATATTCTCAGGCACGGACCAGTAGTGTGTCCTCTTAATTTGGATGTTTTGGAACCTACGTGAGACCAGCAAAGATTCAAGACTGATAAAAATCAGTAAAGTTCTCCAAAACAAATGCTGTTTATCTGAATTTGGCTCCCTCAGCTGGCCTTGGCAGGCCACCTTATCTCAATTCACTTGGATGCTCTGTAATTCTGATGCTCTGCCCCCTCACCTCCCACTGAGGATGTTTACGGACCTATCAGGGGGATACCAGCTGAATAAACATTGGGTTATTTCAGGACTCTTGGATTTTCACAGGCGTTGTCCTTGGCCAACCTCGACACCCCCCCCGAAAATGTTTACGGGTCTCACCAGAGGGAACTGACTGATTATCAGAACTCCTGCAGTGCCTCCGAGAGAGTCCTTGGAAACGCTCACCGCCCTCATCGTCTTCCCCCTCCCCTGCAGAATGTCTACGTCACCATGTGCTTATGTGTGTGCGGTATTTTGTTTTTATTTCATGCTATCTTTCATTGGCCATTGAGAGAGAGCCTGTTAGGATTTTTTTTGCCTCCATTTCCTGCATGTTGTTACTTTCACAACTTTTTTTGGGTCTGTCTAAACCTGTCTCGCTTGTAAAAGAGTCTTCGAGGCTCAATGCGATTTATCTGTATAAATAAATGTTGAATTGAATTTAAATTTCAGAAGAACTTATTATTTTACGCATCCTCCGCCATGGTCCGACTCGAAGGGCTCTCATTGTTGGTTGTGGCCTCCAGATGTTTCAGCAGCTGTCTGGCATCAACACGGTTATGTAAGTTCACTATCATTCTATCTTTCACATGCTAACCAAAGAAACGCATTATGAAACCCAAACGATAAAAGCAGCGTCTGTTCTGACTGGAACTGCTTTTGATGGCTGTTTTTCTGTTTGCAGGTACTACAGTGCAACCATCCTCCAGATGGCGGGGGTGCGGGATGACAAACAGGCGATTTGGTTGGCTGCGGCAACTTCAGCCACCAACTTCGTGTTCACCTTGGTTGGAGTATGGCTTGTGGAAAGAGTGGGCCGTAGGAAACTGACTCTGGGCAGTCTTTTAGGTTTGGCTATTGGTTGGGCTTGGATAACGTTTAATTCTTCCTTTGTAACTTTATTAACTTCTTCTGCTCTAATGCAGGTACTGGTCTGAGTTTGACTTTGTTGGCAGTCGGGTTCCTGCTGTCTGCCCAGAACTCTCCGCCTGTTACCCTCCACCCCGTGGACCCTCACAATTCAACCTGCAGACTTTATAGGTAAAAACCTGAAACTCACTGAGCAGGCCATTTCCATTTGTTTTACCAGTTGTAGGTGGCTTGTCTGTTTGTCTGACGTTTATGATGTAGTGCCTTGTTGATTAGTTATTACTTGATCTGAAAGTGAGAAGTCACATTTATAAGAACTTCCATTCTCTTCCATGACTGAAGCCACTTTTAGTTTAAACATTTCCCACTTTGTTTGGAACTTTCTGCAGCATTGCTCTTCAACCGTCTCACCTTTCATTTCATTCCTGCACATAAGTTAGCAGCTCTCACATGAACAGACTAAACTTAAACTTATTTTACCCTAATGCTCTTCTAAAATGTATTCAGGAAAAAATGGATAGGTGTAAGTAATGTAGATAAAAAGAGCTCATTTGCAATTTTTTGTTTAACTTTTACACTTAAAGCTGCACTATGTAACTTTGTACAGTAGTGCAGTCTGTAACTTTTCTAACAATATATTTTTAACATATTTCTTCACTCTGTCACTATCTACTGACAGACTGATGTTAGACAAAGTAATCTCTGAAAAAAACTATAGTCCCCTTGCTTCTCTATCAGCATTTATAAAAACACTAAAAACACAGAGTGACCCGCCGTTAACCAGCCAATAAAAACAGAGCTTGAATTTGAATCAGCCAATAAAAACAGAGCTTGAATTTGAATTTCAGCAGAGCAAGGGGGGCAGAGCCATATATGGCTCTGAGGGGGGAGGGATCAGAATGTGTTGCCTGTTGAAAATTTTTCTAAGTTCTGTGCTCTACAGAAAGTTACACATAGCACCTTTAACATATTTATCAAACTATTCTCCAAAAACTCATGGTTTCTTGATCAATAAGCTACATACGCTAGCATTAATCAAACTTAAAAACCATTAATGTCTTACCTGTTATAGATAGCTTTTTGAAAAACCTCAATTTGCAGAAAACAAGTTTATTGGTGATGGAGATGACATCACGAGTATTGCCGGAAACCCAGACAGTCACGGATATCGGACAAACACCGCGCCAGACAGCAGGAGCAATGGCCACCTCCATTGTTTTTGTTCTTAACTGTATCGAAGACAAGGGCCAAATGTGACTTTGAATGTATTGAATGATACAGTTCTACACAGATCAAGCGCTGGCTGCAATGCCGGGGACGAGCAGTGTTTGGTAACAGCACCAAATTGATAAAAAAGATACTTGTGGGCATCCATGCTCCTTTTCCCGGCCTTCATGAAAAATAGCACGGATAACAGAAGGTTTTGACGGCGGTGAAGTTAATTGTAGTTCAAGCTGTGCAGATTCAGCAGTGTCTTCCTCCCGTTTGACCCGATGCAGGCAATCCAACCCTTTGCTTGCTCCCTCCTGCGAGCCGCAGTGGTTCGCTTAGGGACTGTCAATAAATGACCAAACCAAACATTATCGATAACATTTTTTTAATGTCACATGGCCCACTGATTAAAAAAAAAACTAAACTCAAATTTAATAAACCGATATTATTTAAAGAACTATCTAAAACAGGTAACATGTTTTAATTTAAAACATTTCAACTGGACCTTACTTCAAAACCACCAAAATATCCCTTTGCTGAGTTAATTGCTCAGAAAGAGTGACATTCCCATTTGGTTATTTTCCTTCTTTCTTTTGTCTTGCAGCTCTTGTGACTTCTGCATGTTGGATCCATATTGTGGGTTTTGTTACCGAGATAACGGAACCGCCGCGTTCGAGTCTTCCTGTGTTCCTGTCAGTCGGGCGTCCACTGATCATGCAGCCTGGGGAAGGTCAAAACGCATCTACAATGTTATTTTTCTTCATATAATAATAATAATAATGAATTTTATTTATAACGCACTTTTCATTAATGAAAATCTCAAAGTGCTATGTATATGTAATTCATACGCTCTTATGTTCTCTCTTTTTCCACTGGAAGCGCTTTTAGAGCAGTTGTCTCGTTTACAACTTTAATCGAGCTGAATTGGAACAAGTGTGTCTTTACTGTGCTTCAATTTTCCATCCAGGTGTTCTAATAGTACAGAAGAAAGTGGTGGCGTGATTTGGGCTTACAATTACTGCCCTACGTCCTACTCCTGGATTGTCCTGGTGGGCCTCATCCTTTACCTTGCATCCTTTGCTCCAGGTCTTGAACTACCTTTTTTTTTTAATGCAGCATTCAAAATGAGTTTTGTCTTCATTGCACCTGCTAAGACTTTACCAATCAAAGTGTCCTGTCTTGATGATGAAGTATAATTAGTTATTATATACATGCAACATATTACAGGTATGGGCCCCATGCCGTGGACAGTGAACTCAGAGATCTACCCACTCTGGGCACGCAGCACTGGCAACGCCTGCTCAGCTGGTGTCAACTGGATCGTCAACGTCCTCGTGTCTTTGACTTTCCTTCACGTCGCAGAGTATTTGACATATTACGGTAAGACTCTCTCAGCAGGTCGGTTTCAAATCAAAACAAATCTGAAGCATAAAACGTACAATCATGTTTGTGTCTGAAACGCAATCGTGTGAATAATATATTTAATGTTGTTGTAGCTGTGCATGACAAAAGTCATAGAATATCCATTAATTTGAGTAAGGTGTTCTTGATCAGGGCTATGGAAAATCAGTTATGGGGAAGTGGTGGTGCAGAGATCAGAGAAGGTGGGCCTGTGATTGGAAGGTTGCCGGTTCAGCTCCCCTGACCAACAACATCAAAATGTGGGTGGAAAATGTGAAGCGCCTCCACCCTCATTTGCCTCACTCTGGACCCCTGAGCAAGGCCCTTAGCCCCCACCATCTGCTCCCCTGTGCATCCTAGATGGACGCTTTCTGCTCCACAATGAGGGCTGTGGTAGCTCAAAGGTCTGTGGTTGCGTCAGGATGGACATCCGGTATAAAAAAATTAAATAAATGGGCAAGTCTTCATGCAAAAATAGAGAAACTTAAATTTGTATGCTATTTTATGACTGTCTATTGTTGTCGTCGATCACTCTTTGTTGAAACCAGATCTCTCTTGTAAATGTGTCCTCGAGGCTCAATGGGATTTTAACCTGTCTAAATATAGGTTGAATGAAAAAGTGGTCATCCAACAAACATTACTCAAAGTTCTAAAAAAGTAAAGTCGGGTCCTCTGGACAGATACTTCTTGTTGAAACGTTTCGTCTTTAGTCCAAAAGATTTTGTCAGTCTGAGTGCCCTGTTGGCCGCTTGCTATTCACACAGAGGGCTGAGTGATGGGGGATGTAAAGGTCATGGATGCTTTTCACTCACTAATGTCAAACGTTATAAAACCATGTGTGTGTTAGAGTTGTTTTGTCTGAACAAAGTGGAGCCTGCAGGAGCACAGAGCCTGTGCACCTTTTAAACTTCAAGGCCCCTAAGCTGGAAAGCGGAGTTGTCTTGACGTCGCCTTGTTTGATAAGCGTAGAAGTTGATTCTCCTTTATGCTGTCTGCAGGCAGACCTTGTGATCCGGGCAACATATAACATTTGTATGCCTGTTTCCAACTACTGCTTCTCTTGCAAGATTAAACCTGGGTTGTAAAGATCTTCTAGTTTTCCTTGCATAGTTTATTTATTTAATGAGTTGATGATAGGATAATTGGATTGTCCAACAGATACTGTCAATAACAGCATTGTAAAAGAGGGTGACAGTTGGACACGGAGGCTTCTGCACCTGTTTAATGATGGATAAACGGCAAACAATTTCCTGCAGGATCAATAAAGTTCTTATCTTATGATAGTACTCAACCATACAACCTTCAAAAGCAAATAAACGACTATGGAACTCTGTCCCGTCATCAAACACCAATCTTTACAAGCCTACTGTTTTAAGTACATTGAATAGCAGCTGATTCCCAAAGTTAGGATTAGGACTCCGCTGTGGGTCGTGAAGCACCAGCTCTGGGGTCTTGAGATTATTTTCAGGAATTGAATTAAGGTACGGTACAAAAAACAACAGCTAATACATTTTTGGTAAAACTTTTTCTAGAGACGAAAAGCGAAGTTAAATATTTGGATTGAAGCTGTGTCGATGTTGTCACCAGACTGTTAAAGGTGCAGTCTGCAGTTTCTGTAGTGCAGTCTGTAAGTTTTCTAAAAATATATTTTTAACATATTTCTTCACTCTGTCACTATCTCCTGACAGACTGATGTTAGACAAAGTAATCTCTGAAAAAACTATAGTCCCCTTGCTTCTCCAGGTGTTACTAAAAGCATTTCTAAAAAGCCACAGTGACCCGCCGTTAACCAGCCAATAAAAACAGAGCTTCTCACTTCTCACGCTCCTAACCCACGCCCCCGCCTGTCCCAGCCCCAGCGGCCGCGCACGTTCTCGTTCAAAGGATTGCAAAGCGATGCAAAACTGTTTTGTATGTGACACAAATGTATTAAATTCCCCTTCTTCATCCCTGATCTGGACTTTTCTTTTGTTTTTTTGCCAAAAGTCAAGTGATCGCTTCCTCCTCCGCTGACTCCATGACTGAAACAATGAGGAAATGAATGAATTTGTCACGAGCGAATTAAACTCGGGTTCAACGTGGCTGCGCGAGGCTCTGCAGATTTCCTGGTGTTCTGGTGTGCTGGACCAGCGCTCCATGTTTTTATTTTATTTTTTAGAACGTTTTATTAACATATAAACACAGAACTTCGCAGCGGCTGACAGGACATGCAGTGGAGGCGGAGCATTCGGAGGCAGAGCTGAATTTCAGCAAGAGCAAGGGGGAACAGAGCCATATATGGCTCTGAGGGGGAGGGATCAGAATGCTTTCCCTGTTGAAAATTTTTCTAAGTGCTGCGTTCTACAAAAACTGCAGAGTGCACCTTTAATGTTACCTCTATTAGAAAATGTGAATTCTTTAACTAAACAGACTTGGGATCTTGAGCCACTGGCATTTTGTGGGTGAAACTTCGAAAATTTTAGGAACCACTAATATTATTATTATTATTATTGCCCCAGTCACATTAATCACCAGGAATTAAGCAGGATTCAAACAACGCAGCTTGAGCACTAAGAATGAAACACAAATGAGTAAGTTTAGTTCGGCTTATCCCTTCAAGGGTCCCCACAGCAAATGAACTCGTGTGAAATATTTTTTTTCAACCTTTATTTAGAGTCGTTAATCCCATTGAGCCTCGGGGACTCATTTACAAGAGAGACTTGGCAATTGTTTTACATTGGACGCCCTTCCTGACACAACCTGGGCTCGAACTCACAACCTCAAGCTGACAGAAATTTGGGGGTGTTCAAAACCAGGTGTTTTTAACAATAAAGTTGTTTTGATACCATCAGACGTTTATGCTTCTGTGTCCCAGGTGCCTTCTTCATGTACACGGGCCTGGTGGTGTTAGGGCTCCTCTTCGTCTACGGCTGCCTCCCAGAGACCAAAGGTTTACAGCTGGAGGACATCGAGAACCTGTTCACCGGGCAGCTCTGCTCTTGTGGAGGCTCCGCCCCCAACGACAAACGCTACGCCCACTACATCCGGGTAAAAGGCAGCAACTACCTCCATTCTGACAACAGTGCCTCTGATGTAGAGTAGATCGGGTGTATTTTTCTCTTTGCACTCCTTTTTGGGCTTTTCTTTCTTTTCAGTTTTAAGTCTGCTCATGCTGGAAGAAAACGTGATCAGAAACACTCACGCTACCTGGTGGGTTGCCAGTCACGCCAGTCATTGTTACCTTCCATCCATACATCCATCGTCTTTTACCTGCTTCTTCCTTTTCGGGTCATGGGGGTCACTTGTGCCCATATCCAGCTATCGGCGGTGTGAGAGGTGGGGGACACTCTGGACACGTCTCCAGTCCATCACAGAGACACATAGAGACAAACGAGACAAACGACCATTCACTCTCTCACTCACACCTAGACAATTTAGAGTTGCATGCATGTTTTTGGTCTGCGGGAGGAAACTGGAGTACCCCCATATGCACTGAGAGAACATGCAAACTCCACCCAGAAAGTTCCTGGGCCAGGATTTGATCCGGTGGCCTTGCCAATGAGAGGCAACAGCTCTACCATCTGATCCACCATGCTACCGGTACTCATCATATAT
>JBBPBX010018074.1:19388-32638 GCA_038048925.1 Garcialebias charrua
TATATATATATATATATTTTTTATATTTTATATATTATTTTGCTAATGTTCATTTTTTAAATCGTAATTACAGGAAAGCAAGTCTCTCCTGTTTTCGTTTACCAAGATTAACTCTGGTCACTGTAATTAACTTTGACAGTCATGCTGCTTATTGTCCCAGAGAAACACCAGAGGTTTGAACACAAATCATAAAAAGGAACAAATCATACGGATACAATTATTAATTAAATAAAAAATAGAAAATGTTTCTTCTCAAAACGGTTCCTTCGGACAATTTTTTTGAACATCCAGATCGCTAAATCCAGAGATTGTGAAGAACTCTGCATGATTTCCATCTGATTACACTATCCAATCTTTGTGCTTGACTGTACCAGCAAGAATGGGTTTGTTCTCAAACACTTTTGTTTAATCTCTTTTTCAAAAATACATCCAACTTTCAGCTAGGGCTGGACGATATGGCCAAAACTTTTATCATGATATATTTCTTAATTTCGGTCGATAACGATATAATTCCAATATTGATAAAACAATTTAAAAGCCTCAGAAAAAGTGTACAAACTACAAATAAATGAATGTTCACCTTTTGTTTGTACTTAGCCATCAAAGAAATTTGAAATCACCGTCAAATCAACATAAAACACTCAACTTTGTCAATATTAATACTGTAATAGGGATGGACGATATTATCGGCATGTATCGTATCGACCGATATTAGCGTTAAAGTTTAATATCGGACATCAGCCATTCCATCAAAATAACTCACCAATATTGAAAAAAAAAAACGCTGTTTTTGAATGAAAACCAGTGACAAGTATGTCTTTAGCACCAGCACAACGTGATGACATGCGCGCCTACCTGATCTGATCACGGCGAAGAGGAAAATTCAAAATGTCGGCAGTGTGGAAGTTTTTTTATTTAATTTTTTTGTTGAGGATGTTGGATTCAGAAGGTTTTTGGACTACAGGTATTTTGAGCCTCGCTACATCGTCCCCAGTCAGAGATATTTTTCCGACATAGCCTTACTCGAGTTACAAGCCATCATTTCCAACGTCATTGAGAAGCTAATAGCCGATAGCGCTTAGGTGAGTTTTACCACAGACATTTGGACGTCAAATGTTAGCCCCGTTAGCATGATTAGTCTTACGGCACAAAGGATAGACAAAAACTTTGAACTTAAAAAGGTTGTCCTTCAGGAGTGCAGAGGATCCCACACTGCAGCTAGGAACCTGGAAACTTTTGTATCGTGATGTATATCAATATTGAATTATTGTCCAGCCCTACTTTCAGATGATCTCTGCCACATTTGGGCATTATCATATATGTACGTTTTTATAAAACACATTCTTGTTGGCGTCACTAATGTGGGTTTACTTATCGTCTGCACTGGTGTCAAACAGAACAAATAACCATGTCTTGGTGTCTTCAGTGAGGATCTTCACTATAAAAGCCAAATGGGTGTCCTTTTGTTTTGATTTCACTTTTTCCAAATAATACTACTTTTGGAAAGTGTTCATTATGACAGACTGCTAGAATAAGTTTTCCCACATTTTTTTTATTTTAGCGAAGTTTGGATTTCAACCCATCACAGTATGGAGCAGTGGACTCTGACAGTGCCATAGCCTATATAACTGTAAGTACAGTGTCCAGACAGTTGATGCCTTGCAGCCATTCTCTAACTGAAAAATGCCTTTTATTGTTTAGTGTTTATGTGTTTGTTTTACAGCTGAGATAACCGTGATCAAGCAGTCCTACGGCACTCTTGCACTGGTTCACTGTGATAAATGCCAGTTTTGTTTAATGGTACTGTTAGCATTTACAAAATGTACACGATCTCTTATCCAAATGTTTCTTACTGTTGTGATTTTTATTATGCAGACGGTGAAGTGTTTGCAAATTGCACCAAATGTTCATTTAAGAACATGTTTATTTCTATGTTGTTGGTGTATTTATGCCATTTTGTCTCATATTAGTGTATTGGTTATCATAAAAATATGCCAGTAAACAATATATATATTTTTTATGCAAAACGACTCAATCGCTGTCCTGGCCATAAAAATAAAGAAATTTAGTTTTGGAAAATAAAAAAAATCTACTTCTTGTTATTTTCTGCAAAAGTTACCATTTATCCTCAAGTTATTTTTTGCGTGTTGTATTGACATTTAAAATTATATTGTAGATCTATTTTTATATTCACTAAACACAAAGTATGTGTTTTCAGTCAGAACTGTGTGTATGGAATCATGTTTATCAATGTGCACTCTACATGATTTAATCTGCTTCTTAATTTACTGTATCACAGGGAAAGACATTACGGTAAGTCTATTTGAAGCAATGAACCAAAAATGAGGCTTTATAATAGTTGTTGATTTATGAGGACATGGCAGTGTTAAAGGTTTGTAAAGACATTATCAGATCTTTTTATTCCTTCAATCAGTTGTTTTAGAAAATGGTACAAATCAGCAATAATTTTAACATTTTCACATTTCAGCTGTTTGATCTTTGTCTTGAAATTAAAAATGTTCAGTTCTTTGTCAAAGAGTTCAGCCTGCAGGTGAAAATAAAAAAAGTTATCTGTTTTATTTTGTGATCAATCTAAATCTGTTCTTGTCGTTCATTCGTGCATCTTAATGGCTGTTTGACATATGTCCAAAAACCCCTCAAAACTAATACCATGCATTTAAAAAAGGTGCTTTTAAACATAATTTCATAGTTTAGGGCAGTTAAAGCTGCTATATGTAACTTTTCTAACAATATATTTTTAACATATTTCTTCACTCTGTCACTAGATTGATGTTAGAGAGGTAATCTCTGAAAAAAACAAAAAAAAAATATTGTCCCCTTGCTTCTCCAGGTGGTAAATAAGCATTTCTAAAAAGAAAAAGTGACCCGCCATTTTCCAGCCAATAAAAACAAAGTTTGTAACCAGCCAATAAAAACCGAGCTTGAATTTGAATCAGCCAATAAAAACAGAGCTTGAATTTGAATTTCAACAGACCACAAGGGGGCAGAGCCATATATGGCTCTGAGGGGGAGGGATCAGAATGCTTTGCTTGTTGAAACTTTTTCTAAGTGCTGATGTTCTACAGAAACTGCAGACTTCACCTTTAAGGTTTGTCAAAAGCCAAACCGTAGCGACATGTTTCAGTTGGAGAGTGCTGTGACCATGTGACGCAACACCTATATGAAAAATCCATCCATCTTTACCTGTTTCTTCATTTCTGGCTCTTGGTGCCCTTGTCCAGCTGTCATTGTGTGAGGGGGATACCCTGGACAGGTCTCCAGTCCGTCACGGGGACATGTAAAGACAAACATGACAAAAAAAATTCACACTCACACCGTGAGACAATTTAATTACCATTCAACTTAACATGCATGTTTTTTAGTCTGTGGGAGGAAACCGGAGTACCTGGAGAAAACCCATGCATGCAAGGAGAGAGCATGCAAACCACCCAGAAAGGTTCCTGGATGGAATTTAATCCAGCCACTGTCACTGAGAGGCAGCAGATCTACCAACTGCGCCTCCGTGCCTCCTTTATGAAAAATGTGATACCAAATATAGAGTAGGCAGTAAAATACAATGCATATTGCAATTTCCACCCATCTGTCCATCTTCTGCTTGTTCTGAAGTCGGGTCGCGGGGGCAGCATCTTGAGCAGAGAGGCACAGACATCTCTGTCCACAGCCACCTCTTCCAGCTCTTCTGGGAGGACTCCAAGGTGTTCCCAGGCCAACCGAGAGACGTAGTCTCTCCAGCGTGTCCTTGGTCTTCCCAGGGGTTTACTCCCAGTCAGACATGCTCAAAGCACCTCCCTAGGGAGGCGCCCAGGGAGCATCCTTACCAGATGCCTGAACCACTTCAGCTGGCTCCTCTTGATGTGGAGGAGCAGAGGTTCTACTTCGAGTTTCTCCCAGATAACTGAACTTATCACCCTATCTCTAAGGGAGAGTCCAGCTACTGTACCCTGCAAAAGAAACTCATTTCAACCACCTGTATCTGTGGTCACATTTTTTTGATGACTGCCCAGAGCCCGTGACCATAGGTGAGGGTAGGAACGTACGTAGACTGATGTGTAAACGGAGAGCTTTGCCTTGCAGCAATCTCACGCTCCATTCTTCCCTCACTCATGAACAAAACCCCAAGATACTTGGATTCCTTCACTTGAGGCAGAACCTCACCCTCGACCTGAAGAGATCAACCCACCTTGAGGATTTGGAGGTGCTGATTCTCATCCCCTGGCTTAACAAAGTGTATTGTATTTTGGCATTAAAATCAAAAATGCACCTCCACCTCCATTATTTGTCACCTTCTTGTTGTGGAGGAGTTTGTGTACCTGAATGACCCTAGGAGATCTACTTTCAGGGGCTATAGCCCACAGTAAGGTCATCCAGGGCAGAAGGAGCGATTCTCACTTGCAGAGAGACACTTGTATGGACAGGCAATAACAAGTAGCTTGATGTTCGAAGGGCAAGATGGAAAAATGGACTGGAATTCTTCCAAGCCGGTGTGCAGGACTTATCAAGTTACCAGAAACGTTTCATTAGCAAGGAACCACGCCACAAAACACAAGTTTAAGTTTTTTATTGATGAAGAGATGAGGGATGAAGGGATGAGTGGTTGTAGGGATGAGGGAAGAAAGGGGATGTAGGAAAGCTGATAGGAAGGGATGTAGGGATGGAGGGATGAGGGGATGAAGGGATGAATGAATGTAGGAGAGAAGTAGGGATGAGTAGATGAAGGGAAGATGGAAGTAGGGATGATTGGAAGGGATGTAGGGATGAGGGGATGAATGAATGTAGGAGAGGATGAATGAAGGGATGAGTAGATGAAGGGAATATGGAAGTAGCGATGATAGGAAGGGATGGAGGGATGAAGGGATGAATGAATGTAGGAGAGGATGAAAGTAGGGATGAGTAGATGAAGGGAATATGGAAGGATGAGGGGATGAATGAATGTAGGAGAGGATGGATGTATAGATGAGTAGATGAAGGGAGTATGGAAGTAGGGATGAGGGGATGAAGGGATGAATGGAGCTGAAGGATGTTGTCCGAGGAGAGTGCTGAAGGGCTTGGGATGAGAAGACTTGCGTGGGGTTAGGCCTTCGGGAATGGTTCACTTGTTTTCCTTCCCGAGCCCGAACGATGAACCCCCCCGGACGGAAACCTGAGCAAGAGAAAGCAAAGCATGGTTATGGACGAAGAGTAAACTTGGAAGAAGGGAGAGGGGGGATTGGGGTCGACAAAACGTAACGAACTGAGATTAGATGAATAGGTGAGCGAGGTATAAGTAGGTTGCGTGGGATAATTGGAGGCGTGATTTGGGCGTGGCCCTGCTCCCGAACCTAAGTTAACTTATTAACTCCATTTAGTTGTAGTTATTATTGCACGGGGGTGAGGGGGGGTCAAACCAGACACTGAAAGCAAAGGTTCACATGCTTTTGCCACTCACAAATATGTACTATTTGATCATTTTCCTCAATAAATAAATGACCAAGTACAATATTTTTGTTTCATTTGTTTAACTGTGTTCTCTTGATCTACTTTTAGGACTTGTGTGAAAATCTGATGATGTTTTAGGTCATATTTATGCAGAAACATAGAGAATTATAAAGTGGTCACAAACTTTCAAGTACCACTGTAATCTCAAGAGTGCTTTTGTTCTTCACACATTCTTATAGTTTTATAATTTATCATCGGGTTAATTTAGTTTTAAACCTGAAGTTTACGTTCTCTCATCATTCAGGCTGGTTTTGACCTGGGACTTGTTTTTCGTGCATGCCTGCACATCCTTGTAACCTGATCTGTTTGTAATGGAACTGGTGTCGGTCAGCATGATGAGGTAGGATGAGGTGCAGAAGGTTTTAACACACAAACCAAACATTCAAAAAGCCACTTCAGGGAAAACAAAACTTAATCCTTTCCTGCTGAGTGTTGGGTTGCAAAGTCAGGGTTTGTTCAATATCATCTGAGGTCGCTTTGGTGTAATTGAGCCACATTCTGTGTTTGCTGCATATGATGATCCCTTATGCACTCAAACCATTGTAACAAATATTTTGGAGAACACGAGCAGTCAAGTGAACAAACTGCAAAGACTAAATCTTTAGCTCTTCCGATGAGATGGTGGTCCAAACTCACTCGTCTAAGCCTGCCTCTAACTGCCCTGAAATTTACCCACAAAACCAACATCAACCATAAAACGAGACTGTGAGAGTATGTCTTCAGATGAGTACCGGTACACTCAGTCTTTGTGAAAAAATATTAGAAATTACTTCACTTAGATGAGATGGCAAGACATGACAAGCAGGAAATCTGGTATCAAGCTATACTGTAGTCTCAAGTCAACCTAATCTGTCTGACCATGACTACGCATCAATGGGAACTTCTAATAGCAGCTTTGGTAAGAGGAACAATCCCGGTTGTTCCAACTATATATTTGGCTCCATGTAATAAAGATAAAAACAACCAGTCAAATGAGAACCTGGTCGAAGTGATTGGAAAAATAAACTGCCAGAATTGATATTTTCGGAGAGCAATTGACAAAAACCTCCCCAATGGTAGCTACCTGGTGGAAATGAATGCAGCTGACTTCAAGGATTGCAAAGCCAAACTAAAATACATTGAGAAAGTAATACCTCAACTTGTCAAAGAAAATAAAGATTAAAAAGAAAGAGTAACAGGTGCTGGAGCCTCAAAATACGAAGCCTGCAAGAAAAATACAATAATCTTGTCAGATGCACTTTGGTTGGCCGTGTCGCTGTTTTAAGTGCTCTATAAATAAAATGGTATGGTATAGATATCGCACCGCAGTTGGCCTCAACTATGGAAACAATTGTCAACAGTGTTCACCAACACAGCAAATGAGAAGAAGGAGCCGCCAAGTTTGACCAGTTTGTCTTTCACTGCGATGAGATCTGGAAGTTTACAAAAAATTCAAAAGTCTGCAAAGAAGCTGCGGATCCACTTCAAAGAAGACTTTTGCAAAGTTGACAGGGAGACTTGTTCCACAGCATATACAGTATATAGACGGCGGAAACAGGATCGAGCTACCGGGAAGAAGGTATACTACAGTACAAAGGCTCTGTCAGATATATCCATGGCAAAAAAAATTGTAGTAAATACTTGAACCGACTCATAATTTACGGAGGACCAAACTGACATAATAATAAATAAAAGAATAAATATATATCCGACATAAAACAATAAATATATAAATCAAAGTAGAAATATATATCCTAAATAATAATAAATAAAAGAATAAATATATAAATCAAAGTAGAAATATATATTTTAATGAGAAATAAAAGCATAAATATATATATTCTTTTTTATATCTCCTTACACATGAGAAATAAAAGCATAAATATATATATTCTTTTTTATATCTCCTTACACATGAGTTTCCATCAATAACAATAGATATTTTGCTTTGCCTTTTTCTCGCTGTTTTTCCGTTTGCTGTATTGTTTGCTGTATTTATTTCGGTATTGTTTTCTCGCTGTATTTCTGCCTCATCGTTATGATAATTTTCTTGGAAACTCAAATAAAGCCTTTCGTTTTAATATTATTCTTAGTTTTAAAGGACAAATAGGAACAAACTTTGTTCTGGTTGCTCTTTACTACAATTTATTTATTTTTAGGGTACATTTTAGATTCTGTTTTTTTAGGTGTAACTGGGACCTTGAGTACACAGTTTCGTTCCACCTCATGTACAATGTGTGATGTGAATGACAATAAAGTCTCCTTGAACGTTGAACCTTGAAACAAACCCATTTCAGCCTTTGCCCTGTTCTGGTTATCTTGGTATCAAAACCACTGAAGCCACAAGATGGCCCTGTTGGTTAGTTCAGGAGCACAGTCAATCAGAGCAGAAGTTGATGTTCCACAATATTCATGATATCTGGCTTTTAATCAGCCATATTTAAATGACAGATAAGAATAAGTTTAGAGCTGAAGGGAAATTAACTCAGCAATGATCAGTCATAACAGAAAAGACTTGTGCTCAATTTTATGCAAACATGCAACAAAACAAAACAAAAAAACAAACATATGTGACAAAATTATATAAATAATAAAAGAAAACAAACGTACTGTATTGCTTCTTTAATTCAAACTTCCAGTCAAACAGAGTGACTTTCCCTAAAAGGTGACATTTTTACAACATTTAGAGCAAGTTGCTGAGTGGGAAAAAACAGAAAGTGCAGTTTTGCACACATATGTCAATGTCAATGTCAATTTTATTTATATAGCACATAAAAACAACCGAAGTCGACCAAAGTGCTTTACAGTTAAAATAATAATAATAAAAAACAACAGAGTAAAATTCATCTAGTGCCACTAAACATAATAAAGCTATCAGTAAATACACAACAACAACAATATGATATAATACTAAAATACAAGTAGGCTAATTGAAATGAGGCCTTTTCCAAACATATGGCAAGTGGCATATTTTAATAATATGGCAAATAAGACGTAACAATAACAATAAAATAAGAAAACCAGTCACAATTAGTAGCCCAACACACTGGTCTAAATACTGTACTTTGTAAATAAAAACAATACTATATAAATAATATAAAAGTACTATATAAATAATATAAAAAATACAACTCGTCCATGTACTCTAACACTACAGTATTTGGATACGCTTATCTTTTTTATGAATGATGTTGATCTTTTTTGAGTTTCCACACTCACATGAGCTGGCACAGTTCACATTTTATAATTAGTATTTTTTTTTTTGTCCTAGCATGTAAAATGGCTAATACATGTCAGATCTTATATTTACCTTTATTTAAAACTTCAGCTATATTTTGCGTCTTCTTTTTGTTTTATTTAGTGGAAAAAATGGTAGAAATGGCTCCTTAAGTTGTAAAAGTGGCAGACACCTGCAGTATATAGTGATTTTTTATATAAAAATACTATTAAACTGATAATTAGCATAATTAATATGTTAAAGTGAAAAAGGCATAATAAAAGCACTTGTCTTCTTTGTGGTGTAACCTTATAATTTTTGAAACAGTCCTCTTTCATCCAATTTTTTTAAAAACTTTATTGAAAACAAAAATCAAAAAAACAAATAGGGATTGTAATTAACAAACAGCACTTCCAAAACAGAGACAAGACTTACGGAAGGGTAGTGCTGCCACCTATTGAAAATATTTTTGGGGGCTTATGTAGTAATTACGTGATACGTCTGTAGTAATTACATGATACGTATGTAGTAATTACGTGATACGTATGTAGTAATTACGTGATACGTATGTAGTAATTACATGATACGTATGTAGTAATTACGTGATACGTATGTAGTAATTACGTGATACGTATGTAGTAATTACGTGATATTATGTAGTAAAAACGTGATACTTATGTAGTAATAACGTAGTAATTACGTGATACTTATCACGTTATTACTACATACGTATCATGTTTTTACTACATAATATCACGTTATTACTACATACGTATCACGTTTTTACTACATTATATCACGTAATTACTACATACGTATCAAGTAATTACTATACGTATCACGTAATTACTACATGTGTATCACGTAATTACTACATAAGCCCCCAAAAATATTTTAAATAGGTGGCAGCACTACCCTTCCATAATTTTCAGAGTTACTGTAGTAGCAAATAATATTTTGGGTCCGCTTTCTCCCAAATTTTAAGATAACACGCTTTACACGACGTCATCACGCAGCTGTTTTCCAGGGAGAGGGCGTGGCTTGCTGACGCATTGCGGCTCCCTTTCCAATGTGTACGGAGCAGAGAGAGGAGGTGTGTTGACGTGCTTTCATGCAGCCTGCAGCAGGTTAGGCCGAAAGCATGTGGGCTGAGTTGAGATGGGGCGTACAATCTAACTTTTACACTGACAAGCATGGCGGTTGTAACTGTTTCGGGATGATTTTTTGGCTTAGTTTCGAAATGGCGGCGCCTCAGTGGAGGAGGTGAGCAGAACGCTCACCGTTGGGGATTCAGCGAGTGCGCACGCTTTTCTATCTGGGTCTTTTTTTTTTCTTTCTTTTTTTTGGTTCTGATATTTTCTTGTGGAGCCATGGCGACGGGACAGGATGAGAGTTCGGTCCGGGTCGCTCTGAGGTAAGTGGTTAAAAAGTGTGTTTTCATCCTCGTCACCTGCTAACCAGTGGCGCCTGTCAGTCAGCGCCGCGGGCCCAGCGAACACCTGCAGCTGCAGATGCTCCACACACAAACTCAATCTGAACCTTTTATAGAGAAATGTTCATTTATAGTGACTCAAATCAAGCAGGGAACGTGGGTTTATATGAATATATTTTCTTCATGTTTGTGTGGTTATTCTCAAACAGTCATTTTGTGTGAGGAATGATCAAAACAAAAAGGGATGACGCCCATTTACACAGCATGATACTGTACAGGGAAAGATGTTTGCAGTAGCTCAGCTTCAGCTTGAAGCTGGCATTTAGCTGACATTTAGCTGGCCTAAAGCCTCCTGCTGAGAGACGGGTAATCGATGAAAGAAGAGCTCCACGGACAGTTCAGCTTCTGTCCATCTGTCAAGTCTTTGTTTACAGACATCCAGCCCAGATATGGATTTAAGTGTTCAGGCCTTTGACAGTCTTTTATATTTACAGTATTACAGTTTATATATGCCAAAGGCCACTCCCAGCCTGTTTCTTTTGTGTTCATCATAAAAATTGTGCACCATTGCTATTTGTTCCTGTTATTTTGCATTGTTTGTATAAACTCCTTCCTTGATATTTTTCTCATCTTGTGATCCTCGTCCTCATAAGTGCATCACCACTGTAAGTTGTGATTCTTTTGTGCAAGGCGTCTTGATTCTGTATTCCGCTTAGAAAGAGGGCAAATCCAGTGGTGTAGTCTATGTGATACTCGGGTATATGGAGTATACCCACTAGAAAAGCTTAAGAATTTCAGTATA
Organism: Garcialebias charrua; assembly: GCA_038048925.1. Taxonomy (NCBI): domain Eukaryota; kingdom Metazoa; phylum Chordata; class Actinopteri; order Cyprinodontiformes; family Rivulidae; genus Garcialebias; species Garcialebias charrua. Next base: position 30,315 of record JBBPBX010018074.1, read on the forward strand.
CCCACTTAAAAGTGCCCAATGGTACATGACATACCATTAGGTACATGTCATTGATACGTTAAACGGTAGTTAAATGCTTCTGTAACAATCTATTGGTGTGCAGTGCTTTTCTTTGAAACTGTTTTACAAGTTATATAACATGTTTTTAATACAAAGCCAGTTGTTGTACAAAGTTTGTTGTTCATTTATTCAAATATAAGCATCAGAGAAATTTGGAACTATTCAATATAATTAAAAATCCAAATAAATTGACGATTACATTTTACTAGCCAGTGTACTTTGGTTTCTAAGCACGGTATGCCCACTACAAAAATGTAGACTACACCACTGGGCAAATCCACACTAAAGGTTACAGTTCTGGTACAGATTATGCAGATTTTAATTGCTGAACAGTGGACAAACGTTGCATAGCGCTGATTTGATGTCACAATATGTTACGTTTTTTTTATTTATTAGAAAAAGAGTATTTCTAAGGCAAATGTTGGGGCAAATACTAATTCCTACATGTTCTGGTGTTCTCGCCCACCTTCAACAAATTACACATCGTTTACTTGTAAACTCGGGTACTGTTTGTATTGTTGTGCTGGTGAGGACTTTTTTGGTGAAACTGTGTGAGAAATGTTAATTTTTGGTGAAAGCTCTGTTGGTATTTTACTTGATAATTAAACAAAAGACTCAAAAAGACAAAGAGGAGGTAAATGGATGCAGTTAGAGAGGACACAGGTAGTTGGAGTGAGGTCAGAGGAAGCAGAGGACAGAGATGGAGGAGGATGACTCAGTGTGGCGACCCCTGAAGAGGGAAAAGCCGAAAGAAGAAGAAGAATTAAACAAAAAAGACTCAAAGATTGACAGCAGGAATATTTTATTAGAATGATCACAATATGGTTTTACATAGTTTAGATAGTCATGCAATTTGAATTTCCCTTTCAGACAGTAGGAATAATGAAATTTGTGTTTATTATAGTCATGCAATTTGAATTTCCCTTTCAGACATTAGGAATAATGAAATTTGTGTTTATTAGTTGTCTCTATCTATGACATCAATAAGACACACAATTATACTAGTGAACAGATGTGTGAACAGATGTGTGTTGTCCTTACATTGGTAAAACTTCTGATTGTGGTGATGTTAATTAAACCATTATTATTCAAACATAAAGACACCAGTAGTACCGGTAATTAAAAAAAATTCAGGCCCCTAATAATCTCTTTACATTATTAAATGATAAATTAAAAAAAAAAATTCCTAAATGACCACAAACAAAGGATGAAATGCAGTCTAATATGCATGTATGTATATGTTTTTAGCTGTTTGTCCTTTGTTTCATTCTGCTATATTTTCTCGCAATAACCCCCCATCTCACTTATTCCTCATCATTTGTCTCTAGTCTTGTCTCTCTGTTTAGATTAGGTTAGATGTCTTTTTGCACTCCTCTATTTTTCGGCAATCATCATTATGACAGTAACTTTGGCACACAGAAGAATTCTTAGTTTGGTTAAAAAAAATTCTCACTGAGCTGTGACCTTTGGGGGACTAGTTGGTCGAAGAAAAAAAAAAATCACAGTAAATCAGAGTTCATGCTCAATAATGCAGGTAAACAAAAATCCAAAGTTCAGTCAGGTCATCCGGACGGTTTCTTTTTTTTGTTGAGACGTTTTTTCCTTCATCCAAAGGACTTCATCAGTCCGAGGAGCCACAGACAAACTCAGTCTCACAAGCAGCACACTCGCATGGACCAACCAGTTTGATGGTGATCAGATGGTTTGTGGGGCCCGTCCTCTCCCCCGTCAACTCCTCGTGAGGCAGCCATAGCCAAAGTGGTTCAAAACATCAAAGTTCATGCTCAATCATCGAGGTAGAAAATCCAACAAAGTTCAGTCAGATCATTTGAACAGTTTCTTTTTTTTTTTTAACCTGGACAGGTAAAGGGTCTGGACAGGACTGAACGGGATTTTAAAAAAAATCTGGATTATTATTCTTGTTGGTTGTTAAATGATGATGATGATTATTATTATTATTATTGTTGTGTTATTATTATTGTTATTATTATTAATTTATCCATCCAGAGGACCAGACTTAACTTTGTTTGATTTTTCTACCTGGATTATTGTTTTTGTTGTTGGTTGTTGGATGATGATGATGATTATTATTATTGTTGTTATTATTATTATTTTATCTGTCCAGAGGACCTGAATTAACTTGTAGATTTTCTACCTGGATTATTATTATTGTTGTTGTTGTTGTTGTTGTTGTTGTTGTTGTTGTTGTTGTTGTTGTATGATGATGATGATGATGATGATAATAATAATAATAATAATTATTA
>JBBPBX010018075.1:11457-46067 GCA_038048925.1 Garcialebias charrua
GTCTGTCTGTCTCACTGTCTCCTTGTCTGTCTGTCTGTCTGTCTGTCTGTCTGTCTGTCTGTGTTTCTGTCTCCCTGTCTGTGTTTCTGTCTGTCTGTCTGTCTGTGTTTCTGTCTGTCTGTCTGTGTTTCTGTTCTACAGTCTGTCTGTCTGCCTGTCTGTCTGTCTGTCTCCCTGCCTGTGTTTCTGTCTGTCTGTCTGTCTGTCTGTGTTTCTGTCTGTGTTTCTGTCTGTCTCTCTGTCTTTCCTCCTGCCCGTCTGTCTGTTACAGTAAATGATTGCTTTGTTCGTGTTTTATTTTGAATTCAGTTTATTTTATAACTCCAGTTCACATCAAAGTTGTCTCAGGGCACTTTACAGAACATTCACATAGAAAAGACAATTAGTAAATGTATCTAATGAATCCAGCAGACAAGTTGAATCTTCACTTTGTTGCAGTCTCCCATCCTGAGCAAGCACAGTGGCAACAGTGGAAAGAAAAACTAATTTTTAACAGGAAGAAACCTCCAGCAGAACCAGGCTCAGGACAAGTGACCATCTGCTTTGACCGGCTGGTTGAGACGACAGAAAGGAGAGACAAACAAAGACAGAATGACAGGTCCATCCAGATGTAGGTCCAGATGTACCTGAAAGACAAAAACACAAGTTAAGGATATAAAAATAATTACAAATACAAAACATGTTAAGAGCAATGTCCCTTTTCCATTAGTACCTGTAGTACCGGTACAGCACAGCTCTATTCTACTCGGTACGGTACACGTTGTGTTTCCATTATAATTTCAGTACCGGTTCCAGTGGGTGATATTCCAGGAAGCAGGAGTGGAAAAGGAGAAGGCCCCTTTGCCAAAGCTCAGTTCTCACTGAGGGAACACTGCAGGTAATCATGTTCTGAGAGCGCACGCTGTAGCTGCACTCACACAGAGACATGTAGGAGGAGATGTATGAAGGCAGCAGACCAAGAAGTGATTTAAAGATGAAAATGTACCAGTGGAAGAGTCTGTGTGAAGTTAATGATGTCCAGTTAACCAGTGAATACAGGGTGCAGTGGTGGGTACGATAATCACAACCAGTTATGAATCTTAGTGCACCATGATAGACAACATCCAACATCTGCAGGATGCACCATGATAGACAACATCCAACATCTGCAGGATGCACCATGATAGACAACATCCAACATCTGCAGGATGCTCCATGATAGACAACATCCAACATCTGCAGGATGCACCATGATAGACAACATCCAACATCTGCAGGATGCTCCATGATAGACAACATCCAACATCTGCAGGATGCTCCATGATAGACAACATCCAACATCTGCAGGATGCTCCATGATAGACAACATCCAACATCTGCAGGATGCACCATGATAGACAACATCCAACATCTGCAGGATGCACCATGATAGACAACATCCAACATCTGCAGGATGCACCATGATAGACAACATCCAACATCTGCAGGTGCTTGTAGGAGCGTTCATGTAGAGAATGTCACCGTAATCAATGGAGGGAAGGAAAGTCACAGATACAAGGCATTTCCTAGCATTCAGTGTTAGACATGATCTGTTTCTGAAAAAGAAACCCAGTTTAAAGCTGCACTGACATCTTGTAACTATGCATCATATTGCACTACATACAGTATGTATGTTTTATCATTCAACTATGTTCGTTTTTGCAATTTTCTTCACTAGGTTTTCCATGTGGAGTTTAAAAGAGAGATGTGAATCGACCCGTATACACAGATATTTATAGGAATCAACAAACTCAATAGGGACACCATTTGAGGATAAAATCAGAGGAAGATCTGCTGGGACCGACTTCCTATTTGAAAAAAAACATCCCTTTTGTTTTATCAGCATTTAGGACAAGTTTGAGACGGAACAAATCTGACTGGATGATGTCATAAGCAGATTGCAAAAGTTGGAAAGCCTTAGCAACTGTTTTAGCTCTACAGTAAACAACTGTATCATCAGCGTAGAAATGTAAGGATGCATCAAGGATGCTCTGACCTACATTACCTATGTAGATTGTAAAGAGGGTTGGTCCTAAGACTGAGCCTTGTGGTACACCATTGTTGACTGTTAAATAACTGGAAGAAGTACCGTTATGTGTAAGGATGGCTTCCCTCTGTCTCACTCCCTCACATGTTGGTCTGTCCCCCTCCTTACACCCTGTTGTCTCTCAGTCCTGCGTCTCAGGTGTAGGTGAAGGATGACTGGTTTCCCTTTGTCCCCGTCTGTTGGTCTGTCTCCCTCCGTACAGGTTGTCCCTCAGGTCTGTGTGTTGTCTCCCCCTGTTGGTCTGTTCCTCTCCTTGTTCCCCTCCTTACACCCTGTTGTCTCTCGGTCCTGCGTCTCATGTGTATGTGATTAGAGTTAATTATGATGCATATTTTAGTCAGCGTGGTAATGTGTGTCGTCGTCGGGTCATTCGTTCGTTTTCCCCTGGTGTGTCGTGTCCAGCTCCTTGGTCTGTGAGTACGTTCTCTACAGTATTTTGAGTTCTAATATTCCTGCCCCTGTTAGAGCTACCGTTTCTAGTTACAGAATTATGCCACAGTTTCTAGCTACAGTTTTCTAGTACCCAGTTAAGCCACAGCTACAGTCTCTACGTTTTTGTATCACTGCCTTGTCAGTGTTTTGTTTTGAGTTTTGTGATTAAACGTTTTGGATTTTTTCTATTCCTACCTCCGAGTGTCTGCCTGTCTGCACCCACTGGGTTCTCTCACATACCGTAACGTAACAGAAATGACCCGACCTTCATATTGAGCCCATGCAGACAGGTGTTTAGCTCCACTCGGGACAGACGGACGTCGAAGTCCGCTCGAAAAGTAGCCGCCGACATTCGAGTCAGCGAGTCCCAGATCGAATCCGCTTGGACCCGCCGCTGTCATGGATTGGAGTTTCTTCCTTCCCCACTTCTCGTGGCCGAGCGTGAACGGAGGAAGCGCATTGACGGTGAGGAAAAGTCTCCTTCCTATTTTTCCTCACGCGCTTATTCGTTGTGGTCTGTCTCTGATGACGATTCAGAGACAGAGGTACATTTTGAACCAGTTCCTGAGCCACGTCACCGTCGGAAGAGACAACGTGTTAAAAGGAAGACTGTTTCCGGGTTTTCGCCCGGCCCCCATGCTGCTTCGTTTCCCACGCTGTCAGATCAGCCGGGGAGCTTTTCAACGGGGGCGGGGTGCCCCCACGTGAGCCTCTGCTCTGAGGAAGAGCAGACAGGACACACACATGAAGCTATTCAGCCTCAGGACACACACGAACATGACAAGGAGTGTGTGACGTTGGAGGAACCTAAGACGGTCTCTCAACAAGAAATGACACAAAGAGAGCGATGTACGAGCCCCTGCTCTGATGAAGAGCAGCAGTATCACACGACGACCACAGGGGTCGATAGAGGACTAACACATGAATCCATTGTCATACTCCAGTAGCTGGACAGACTGAGCTCAGCTGCTAACAAAAACCCAGATCCACATTACAAATTAAAGTCGTATTCCCTTATGGAAGGACTAATAACATCTACACCCAACTTGCTGCAGATTCCTGGTCTCACAGACATATTACGTTCTGTTAGGTCTTCAATAATTGCATTGCATATTTCTGACTCCCCCTCCCCATGTGTTTTTGAGTCTCCTGCTTTCACAGAGAGTGCTGTCAGTCCTACACCAACTGAGGGCGCCGTTGTTCCAGCCTCCGTAGAGGGTGCTGTCACCCCAGTATCCACAGGGGGCGCTGTGGAACTAGAACACAAGGTCACTCTAATTCTTCAACAGCTCCACACACGTTTTTCTGATGGACTGGAGTGTGAGGTTTTGGGTGTTCTTCAGCAGCTCTTGAACCTTTTTGTGTCTGCTGTCTCTAGTACAAGTCCTCGTTATAAGAACAATATTTTCCTAATGATGGAACAGTTATTAATATCTAGACACAGTTCTTAGTTCACCCTGATTTCGCATAGTTATTAGGGATGATTACAACCCTGAAGACCATTTACTCAGATCTTTCTACCTCTCGTTCTTGTCGTTCTGCAGAGTCATCCCTAGTATCCACAGGAAGTGCTGCTGCTACAGAGAGCACAGACACTACAGAGAACCCGGACACTAAGGACTCCAGATTGGTGCCAACAGGGGGCACTATGTCTTCAGCATACACAGAGGGTGCTATGTCTCCAGCATCCACAGAGAGTGCTGTTCCCTTTGCAGTAATTGAAAATGCTGTCCTGCCGATGGCACCAGAGGGTGTTGCACCACCAGCGTCTACAGAGGGTGTTGCACCACCAGCGTCTACAGAGGACGCTGCACCTCCAGCACCAGAACCTTTAGCGCCATCATGCCTCGAGGGTTCCCAGGAGGGAGTTCCTCACGTTTCCTGTACGGGAAGGGTCCTGGAGGACGCCTCCCAGGCTTCCTGTTCTGGGTGGGACCCGGACCCGGAGGGTGTCATCCACATCTTCTGCTACCCTGAGGTCTCGTAGCCGGCTCCAGAGGGCGCTGCCCTACCTGCAGCCACAGAGGGTCCCAGCGTCGCAGACGTCTCGACCTCCACAGAGGGTACCAGCGCCGCAGACGTCTCGACCTCCACAGAGGGTCCCAGCGCTGCGGTCTCCACGCCGCTCGAAGAAGCAGACGTGTCCACGCCGCTCGAAGAAGCAGACGTGTCCACGCCGCTCGAAGAAGCAGACGTGTCCACGCCGCTCGAAGAAGCAGACGTGTCCACGCCGCTCGAAGAAGCAGACGTGTCCACGCCGCTCGAAGAAGCAGACGTGTCCACGCCGCTCGAGGAAGCAGACGTGTCCACGCCGCTCGAGGAAGCAGACGTGTCCACGCCGCTCGAGGAAGCAGACGTGTCCACGCCGCTCGAGGAAGCAGACGTGTTGTCCGTGTCCACGCCGCTCGAGGAAGCAGACGTGTCCACGCCGCTCGAGGAAGCAGACGTGTCCACGCCGCTCGAGGAAGCAGACGTGTCCACGCCGCTCGAGGAAGCAGACGTGTCCACGCCACTCGAAGAAGCAGACGTGTCCACGTCGCTCGAAGAAGCAAACGTGTCCACGTCGCCCGAAGAAGCAGACGTCTCCACACCGCTCGAAGAAGCAGACGTCTCCACGCCGCTCGAAGAAGCGCTGCCAGATGTCTCGACTCTCATCTCTACGCCAGGCGTCTCGACTCTCGTCTCCACGCCAGGTGTCTCGACTCTCGTCTCCAAGCCATGCGTCTCGACCCTCGTCTCCACGCCAGGCGTCTCGACTCTTGTCTCTACGCCAGGCGTCTCGGCGCTCGACGTCTCCATGCCTTCGGACGTCTCGACGCTCGACGTCTCCACGCCTTCAGACGTCTCGACCCTCGACGTCTCCACGCCTTCAGACGTCTCATCGCTCGACATCCCCACGCCTTCAGACTTCTCATCGCTCGACGTCCCCACGTTGCTTGACGTGTCTCCACTCGACGTCTCCCCGTCAGACGTCGACGACTCTGTGCTCGCTGACGTTCCTTTGCCTTGTGCACTAGCCAACGAAGTTTTTGCCACCATAGTTCCTACCTTTGGTGTTAGATGGCCTCACGGTCGCCCACCTGAAGAAGTGGTCCTGCACGTTGGGCAACCCCCCGGTCGTCCGCCAGATGGGATCCTACGCGACGGACGGTCTCCCGGTCGCCCACCTGAGGGGTCTTTGGCTGCTGTCGACTTCCAGGCCACGATGCTTAGAGATGTTTTGAATTTCTAGTTTTGATCTGGGTTTTAGTCTGGATTTAGTTTCCGCAGTGTTTCTGGTTCTAGTTTTATTTTATGTGGCTCTCACTGTTTTTTCTGGTTTTGGCCTTTGTGTTTCGTTTTTGACCCAGGTCCTGTTCCTGTCAGTTTTTCGTTTGTTGTCCTTGTGTTTTGTTCCCTGTCCTTGTGTTTCCTTCATGCCCGCCGTTCCTGTTGGTTCCTCCCTCTGCCCGCCCTGGTTGTTGGGTGTTCTTTGGGGACACCTGGGGGCATCTTTGAAGGGGGGGGGGTTCTGTAAGGATGGCTTCCCTCTGTCTCCCTCCCTCACCTGTTGGTCTGTCCCCTTCCTTACACCCTGTTGTCTCTCAGTCCTGCGTCTTAGGTGTAGGTGAAGGATGGCTTCATTTCATTTCGTTGTTGTGGGCTGTTTTGTGGATCAGACGAGCGGAGAGTGAAGCGCGGAGGATCAGGATCTTCTCTGTTTGGTGACTGTTTCACACTGTTGTGGGCTGTTTGTGGATCAGACGAGCGTAGAGTGAAGCGCGGAGGATCGGGATCGTCGCTGTTTTGGTGCCTGTTTTTCACACCGTTGTAAGCTGTTGAGAGCTGTTTGTGGATCAGACGAGCAGAAAGTGAAGCGCGGAGGATCAGGATTGTTGCTGTTTGGTGATCGTTGCTGTTTGGTGGTGCCTGTTTCACACTGTTGGGAGCTAATTGTGGATCAGACGGGCGGAGAGAAAAGTGTGCCGCTAAGGATCAGGAGCTGCTGTCGCTGTTGTTTGGTGCTGTTCACGCTGTTGTTCCTTTGCTGTCCTGATACAGGCTACAATCTAGGGGTTGAACGAGTACATAATTTTTAACCTCGACATTAACATAAAAAAACTCGAGCGGCACTCGAGTAGCCGATGAGGTCACAGTGTCTTACGATGCAAAATAAATAAATAAATATAAATGCCTAAAAACGTCTTTACAAAAAGAAAAAAAAAGACCAACAAAGCATTGGGAGCATTTATTATGCTCCTATCATTTATCATACTGCACATAAGTCACAGGAAAAACAAAACTATTAGTTATATTTATAATATTAAAAGTGAAAGTATAAGGCGATGAAAACCGAAACTTAAAAAACAAATGGGGCCACAACCAGTGGTGTAGTCTACGTGATACTCGGGTATATGGAGTATACCCACTAGAAAAGCTTAAGAATTTCAGTATACCCACTTAAAAGTGCCCAATGGTACATGACATACCATTAGGTACATGTCATTGATACGTTAAATGACAGTTAAACACTTCTGTAACAATCTATTGGTGTGCAGTGCTTTTCTTTGATACTGTTTTATAAATTATACAACATGTTTTTAATACAAAGCCAGCTGTTGTACAAAGTTTGTTGTTCATTTATTCAAATATAAGCATCAGAGACATTTGGAACTGTTCAATATGTTTAAAAATCCAAATAATTTGACGATTACATTTTACTAACCAGTGTACTTTGGTTTCTAAGCACGGTATGCCCACTACAAAAATGTAAACTACACCACTGGCCACAACCACACCGTACCACGCCTGCAGTGCTGTGCAATTTAGGTTTACTTTTAGAGATTGTGTTTATAGGTTTTTGGTAGCTCTAGAGAGATGAATATTTGTTTTTTTGTTTGTGAAACGAGAGAGATGAAGCCGTTTCGACCGTGTTATATATGGGACCTGCAATGCAACACTGCCCTCTGCTGTCACAACAATCTACTACGGTGTTCAAAGCAAAGAAAGTCAACAGGATGTTTCAATGAGTAGCGCAATTTATAAAATTATAAACTGTTTTACCTTTTTGACAAGACTGGACCAGCTTCATAGATCCGTGCGCACAAAGGAATCCATTTTGTAGCGTCTACTAAAAGCTAAAACCTACCCCGCGCTCTGTTTTTATCACGTGATGATGTCACTACGGGTAGTCGAGGTGGACAAAAAAGCCTTGATAGAAGTCAAAGCACTCGATCTGTCGAAAACTCTGTTATTCTGTTAATGCACTACTACAATCATGCCTTTAATTTTAGGAGGCTTTTCTGGCACCACACTCTGCTGTTTGCTGCAAATTGCTTGTTTCTACCCATTGATTCTGGATCCAGCTTGTGTTAACCAGGGCCACATCCATTCATATTCACAGGGGGGCTGGATCCCCTCTCACACAAACTATAGTTGGGCCTCCTCAACGGAATTGTTTGCCCACTTAATCTGTGACGCTTTATGGTCTGAGACTTTTCTGCATCATTCATATTACTGTCATTATTTTCAGTTCTCAGACTACCTGGAATCACTGAATCTTATCAACACATCTGGATCTGCCCATCACTGCAACTTTCATTGTTTTTGGGTTCTGAATGATCGTATCTTCATCAATGTTTCTCATGGTTCAATTATGGGTGCAAAATGTCACACTGTTAACTCCTGTAACTACACATCATTGACAAAGAAGTCAAGTAAATGTCTGATATTAATGTTGTTATTGATCTCAGGGATTCAGCCCAACCCAGGGCCCTCCATTAACTACAGTACTCCTAGTGAGTTTAAAAATAATTCAGGTCTCCATTTCCTGCATGTAAACGCTCGTAGCCTCATAAAAAAACTTGATGAATTGAAAATCCTAATCAGTTCTTCTGGGGCAGATGTGATCGTTATCTCTGAAACTTGGCTCAAAAAATCTGTTTTGAAAAATGACCTGGCAATCAATGAATTTAAGATCTATCGTTGTGATCGTAATAAAAAGGGAGGTGGAGTCGCTATTTACATCAGAGACTCTTTGGCTGCCAGGATTGCATCTAAAAAAACAATCGCAAACCAGTTTGAGGCTTTAGCTGTGAACATCAGTTTGAAAGGAGGTCAGCCCTTAACTGTTGTAGGTTGTTATCGTCCCCCCTCCGCAACACCTGAAGCTCTATCCTCCCTGACTGAATTCATAGGAAATTTAAAACACAATGAGATTGTTATGGCAGGAGATTTCAACATTGACTGGAATAAGTCGACCCCCCTCTGTGATAAATTCAAGGAATGTTGCCTATCTCTCAATCTAACACAACTTATCGATTCTCCCACCAGACCAAACATAAAATGTCCCGAAAAATCTTCCACCTTAGATCTGTTTTTCACAAATGCACCTCACAAATTTCCTGGTATAGGTGTATTTGCTAACGTTTTGAGTGATCATTCCGTAATAGCAGCTCTTAGATCTACTAAACTTCCACCTGCTAAGCCCAGAATAATCCAAAAAAGGGATTTGAAACGTTTCAGTGAACAGTCATTCCTTTGGGATCTATCCCACTTTGACTGGCAACGTATCCTACAAATCAATGATGTGAACACCGCTTGGAACTATTTTCATGATAGTTTCATTTACTTTGTAAACAAACACGCTCCTTTCCGGCAGTTCAGGATAAAGGGCCGTGACAGCCCCTGGTTTACTCCTGAACTAGCTGATCTCCTGCACTGGAGAGATCATCTTTGGGCCGCAGCAAGAAAATCACACTCAGACACTGATTGGTTGAAATTTCGGCAGCTAAGGAATAAATGCACAACTGCCATCAAAGCCGCAAAACGTAACTACTTCTTATCTCAGACCTCCAAAAATCTAAACGATCCTAAAAAATTCTGGAAAACCATCAAATCTCTCTCAGGCACCCCCCAATCATCTGACCTCCCATCACAATTTCTTGTTGACTCTGTTCCTGTGTCAAATAAGCACGAGATCCTGAACTGTTTCAATAAACATTTTGTTGCTTCTAGTTCATTATTTGACACAGTTACAAACGGAAAATCAGCCACTTTATCTAATAATCAAACTTCTACAAATCAAATCCCTCCTACAAGTCAACCATCTGTTAATCACACCTTCTCTTTTTCTCCGTTCTCAGTCAGTGAGGTAAATAAACTGTTAAATGATCTTGATCCAAAAAAATCTGCAGGTCCAGATGAACTTCCACCTTATTTCTTAAGGCTGGCTGCTCATATCATCACAGTCCCTGTGACCCACATCTTTAATCTGTCCATAAGCCAAAACACCATTCCGGATGCTTGGAAAACAGCCTTTGTTCTTCCTTTGCTGAAGGGAGGTGACCCCACCTCACTGAACAATTATCGACCGATCTCTAAACTCTGCATCTTAGCCAAGGTTCTAGAAAAACTGATAAACTCTCAGATCAAAAATTATCTGGACTCATTTAACATCTTACCTCTTCATCAATCTGGTTTCAGGAAAAAACACAGCACAACAACTGCTTCTCTGAAGGTTCTGAATGATGTTGTTGAAGCATTGGATGCTAAGGACTATTGTGCTGCACTTTTCTTAGACCTGTCTAAAGCTTTTGACACTGTGGATCATAACATCCTGTGTCATAAGCTCTCAGAAATCGGTTTCTCTGATCACACCATCGGTTGGTTTTCTAACTATCTTTCCAATCGGAGGCAATGTGTTCAACATAACGGTACTTCTTCCAGCTATTTAACAGTTAAAAATGGTGTACCACAAGGCTCAGTTTTAGGACCCACTCTCTTTACAATCTACATAGCTAATGTAGGTCACTGCATCCCTGATGCATCCTTACATTTCTATGCTGATGATACAGTTGTTTACTGCCGAGCTAAAACAGTTGCTAAGGCTTTCCAGTTACTGCAATCCGCTTTTGACATCATCCAGTCAGATTTGTTCCGTCTCAAACTTGTCCTAAATGCTGATAAAACAAAAGGGATGTTTTTTTCAAATAGGAAGGCGGTTCCAGCAGATCCTCCTCTGATTTTATCTTCAAATGGTGTCCCTATTGAGTTTGTTGATTCCTATAAATATCTGGGTATCCTGATCGATTCACATCTCTCTTTTAAACTCCACGTGGAAAACCTAGTGAAGAAACTGAAAGTTAAACTGGGTTTCTTTTTCAGAAACAGATCATGTCTAACACTGAATGTTAGGAAACGCCTTGTATCTGTGACTTTCCTTCCCTCCATTGATTACGGTGACATTCTCTACATGAATGCTCCTACAAGCACCCTGCGGATGTTGGATGTTGTCTATCATGGTGCACTAAGATTCATAACTGGTTGTGATTATCGTACCCACCACTGCACCCTGTATTCACTGGTTAACTGGACATCATTAACCTCACGCAGACTCTTCCACTGGTACATTTTCATCTTTAAATCACTTCTTGGTCTGCTGCCCTCATACATCTCCTCCTACATGTCTCTGTGTGAGTGCAGCTACAGTGTGCGCTCTCAGGACATGATTACCTGCAGTGTTCCGTCAGTGAGGACTGAACTTGGAAAAAGGGCCTTCTCCTACTCCGCTCCTGCTTCATGGAATATCTTACAAAAAGATCTGAAGCTCTCGACCTTGACTTCTCTAAATGGTTTTCAGAATCTGTTGGAATCCTGGCAAAAACCAATGCAGATTTGTTCCTGTCTTTGATTTTATACGTCTACCTTATAATGTTTTGCTAGTTTTTTGATACTTTGTTAAAAAAAACTTTCTTTTGTTTTTTTCTCTTTTGTTTTCTATTGTTTATTGTTTGTTTGTTTATTGTTTATGGAAATTCTATCACTGCTGTTCATTGTTCTTTAGTTTTAGCAGGTCGCTTTCGTAAATGAGCCCATGAGGTTCAAAAGATTTACCTGACTAAATAAAGGTTGAATGAATGAATGAATGGCTGGTTTCCCTCTGTCCCCGTCTGTTGGTCTGTCTCCCTCCGTACAGGTTGTCCCTCAGGTCTGTGTGTTGTCTCCCCCTGTTGGTCTGTTCCTCTCCTTGTTCCCCTCCTTACACCCTGTTGTCTCTCGGTCCTGCGTCTCATGTGTATGTGATTAGAGTTAATTATGATGCATATTTTAGTCAGCGTGGTAATGTGTGTCGTCGTCGGGTCATTCGTTCGTTTTCCCCTGGTGTGTCGTGTCCAGCTCCTTGGTCTGTGAGTACGTTCTCTACAGTATTTTGAGTTCTAATATTCCTGCCCCTGTTAGAGCTACCGTTTCTAGTTACAGAATTATGCCACAGTTTCTAGCTACAGTTTTCTAGTACCCAGTTAAGCCACAGCTACAGTCTCTACGTTTTTGTATCACTGCCTTGTCAGTGTTTTGTTTTGAGTTTTGTGATTAAACGTTTTGGATTTTTTCTATTCCTACCTCCGAGTGTCTGCCTGTCTGCACCCACTGGGTTCTCTCACACATAGGCGTAGATCCTGGGGGGGTCGGGGGGGTCCGGACCCCCCCAATCTTGGGGAAATATAGATCTGTCCCCCCCAATAATTCAATAAAGGAAACCGTGTCTTTAAACAATATAAATATAAAAAGGCAAAAAAAGAGAGAAATCCGCCATTATTCTAAGAAAAAAAAAGGAAATTTTGCCCCCCCCCCTTCTCTGTTGGCAAATGGTTTAGTCCAATGTTTACAAGGAACAACAACAACACCGGAGTCACAGGCTCCGGCGCGGAGCCGCTGGGTGGGAGTGAGCTGCAGCACAAACTTTTAACTTCCAGTAAGTAGCTACTTAAAACATTGGTGACAGTGACTGGGAGGAAAAGGTCTTTCACAGTGTTGAAAGACAAGTGTGTCTGTGTCTCATTAGTGGCTGTAGCAACAGCAAAACGCAACGAGGAGCGACACTTCATCAGCTAACACGCTAGCTTCAATGCTAACTAGAAGAATGTCAGTGCAGCTTTGAGCAGGATGGATTCACATTCATCATATTTTCAGGTGTGGAGCTCTTGAAAGAAGTAATGATAAAATATGTGAAAGATAATTAATTAAAAAAGAGTAGAGAAGATGTGATGATTAGTTAAAATGATTTTATATGTGTAGCACTTTGTTGCAGCTGTGGTTGTTTTAAGGGCTTTGTAAATCAATTATTATTATAAAAAATGTTGAGGATCAATACCTATGTCACATGATTAATTAAAAATGTCACTGTTTATTATATAACATTATTGATAATTTGTATCTGCAACTGGAAGATTTTATTCTTAATAGGTTCTTAAAAAATGCTACAGATTTTTTAAAAGTAAAAGGCATACAGTATTTTGAATGAATGTTCATTTCTACAAAACCGTTAATAAAATATTAATAAAATACAATGAATTTCAAATGTTACAGATTGAGTTTAACATAAAAGAAATAGTGTTTTATGTTTAAATATCAGTTAATAAGTAATCCATTATGCCCCCTTGTTTAGGACTGGAACCAATCTCAGCTGCTTTTGTGTGAAGGCAGGGACACCCAAGGACAAGTCACCAGTCCATCACAGAGACAGACAAAGAGACAAACAACCATCCACACTCCCAGTCAAAGCTAAGAACAATTTACATTTGCACAGAAGAACCAAAACATTATTCAAACTGAGGACTCAAGTTCTTGATTGAGAGTTCTAATCACTACTGGTAATTATCAATAATAATTGATCATATTTACCAAGCTAAAGCATTGTGTGGAGTCTTTAATAATACAGACCAGATCAGATGTGATCAGGCAGTCATATATTCACATGTATGTAAATGTATTATTATTAATACTATGATTAAAGTTGAACCATGCAAATTTGTTTGGAACGAACAAGTGGACCTTTGTGCCTCTTGGTCCCACTGAAGTAGCTCTCAGTCTCAAAAAGTTTGGTGACCCCTGCATTAAAGTATTTCTTCTCCTTGAAAACTGTTTTCTTTTTAAGCTTTAAGATTTTGGGAAGGTGTGGTACCAGATTATCAGTGACACTGACCACAGCAATCTATGAATACAAGCCAAACTGAAATTTAAACAATATTTAGAGGGGACCTATTTTGCAAAATTCTCATTTTGCCACTTGTCATTATTTGTCGTCTATTGTACTGCAGATTGAACACATTACATTTTTTAACAAGAGTAATGAGTATCACTGTTGTACTGATTAATAGTAGTATTAAGACTACTAAATACATGCAATTTAAATCAATATTATTGCTGATTATTCTACATAGTATATGCATACATTTTGGATAAACTTCCCTCTGTACATTTTGCATTACATTTCACTGTAACTTTGCCGACCCCCTCAAAATTGCTCTTTAAAAAATTCCCTGTTTATGGTCCCCCCCAATAATGAGATGAAATCTACGCCCTTGCTCTCACACACCGCAACGTGACAAACACATTGCCTCCGATCAGAAAGATAGTTAGAAAACTAACCAATGGTATGATCTGAGAAACCGATTTCTGAGAGCTTAAAGCTGCTGTCTGCAATTTCTGTATGACCAAAACACTTAGAAAAGTTTTGAACAGGGAAATAATTCTGCTCCCTCCCCCTCAGAGCCATATATGGCTGCTCCCCCGTGGTCTGCTGAACTTGAGATCAGCTCCGCCTTCGTTGTCAGCTCCTGTTGGAGCCGTTGCATAGATCTGTGTTTATATGTTAATAAAACATTCTAAAAAAATAAAATAAAACCATGGAGCGCTGGTCCAGCACTCCAGAACACCAGAAAATCTGCAGGGACTGAAGCAGCCACGTAAAACCTGATTTTAATTCGGTCGTGACAACCTCAACCATTTCCTCATTCAATGCACTCAGCCCATTGCATAAGTGCAGGTCTGTACCAACTACACGACAGAGACAAACGTGTGGTAGCCTACGCCAGCAAGACGATGGCAGGCCCCGAGTTGAGATTTTCAGACTGTGAGAAAGCTTTACTGACCACGGTGTGGGCAGTAAAACATTTCTCCAGCTACATTGGTGGACAAAAAATAATTGTCGAAACTCAACACCAGCCAGTGACTTTTCTGAACAGTGAACGCATCAGAGATGGTGTGGTGACGAACTCACGTGTAGCCACATGGCTCATGGCACTTCAAAGTTTTGACCTAGACATCAGCTATGGTCAAAACAAGAAGTCACATTTGGGTACTGACTTGGCAATCTGCCAAAAATGTACACAAGATGTACCAGCTACCCAACCGCCATCTGAGGACAAGCCCTTAGTAGCTGAGGACCCAAATCACCACTTCTTTGATGGCAATATCTGTGAAGGTATGACAACATTGTACGTGGATGGATCTTCATTCCGTCCCGACAATATCTGCAAGGCAGGTGTTGGTGGGGTTTTCCTCAAAGACCAAGAACAGGTCACTTTCAGCTACAATTTAGGCCCCCAGACTTCTCAGTACGCTGAGATTGCTGTGATCCTAATAGCTCTCCAGTTGGTAGTAGAACGTTCCGTCAAGACGCTTGTCATCTGCACCGACTCTAACTACGCTCGTTTAAGTTTCACATGCCATCTTGCTCACTGGAAACAGAACGGTTTTCTCACAAGTGACAGAAAGGTGGTCAAACACAAAGAGCTTTTCATAGCATGTGATCACTTGGTGACGTCACATGACTTACAGATCTACTGGAAGAAGGTTCCAGGTCATTCAAAAGTCCCAGGTGACGACAAGTACTACAATGACATTGCAGATTCCTTAGCCAAGGCAGGAGCTGACGAAGGTTCTCTATGGTCCTTCGACCCCTCCTGGTTAATTAAAACTCAGTCAACACGACCTACAGTTGAGGTAATGGCGGTCACACGTGCACAAGCTGCAGCCAGACCTGCTGATAACACAGTCTCTGTACGACCCGCGCCGACTGACCCAGACATCATCCAACTGCAGAAGTTGGACCCTGCTATCAATTCCATGATACTGTACCTAACTGACCCTGACAACAATACTCCGTCTAAGGACGAGCTGGATTCTGATCCAGACCTTAAAGTCCTCTATCATCTGCGCAAACAGCTGAAACTAATCAAGGGCATCCTTACTTTTGCTCATGGACCAACATCCTCACCAGTGTTCGTAGTTCCCCATGGCCACAGGGGGGTGATGTTAGTTCATGCCCATGATCTCCCGTCCGCAGGACACAAAGGGGATAACGCCACGCTGAAGGCATTGAAACAAATTGCCTATTGGCCTGGTATGAAAAAGGATGTCAAAGATTACATTGAAGGGTGTCTGGTCTGCGGCCAGTTTCAGCCAACCAGACCACTCCACAGAGCACCACTACAAAGCAGAGGCATTGCATTTCCATGGTCTGACATCCAGTTTGACTGGGTTGGACCACTCACTAAGAGTTCTAGAGGAAACAAGTATTTCCTCACGGTAACTTGCGCGTTTACCAAATGGGTAGAATGCTTACCAGCTGCTAACGACACAGCACAAACAACTGCTATTTTGCTAATGAATCATGTATTTTCAAGGTTTGGACTTCCCCTTAGGGTGAACTCAGACCAAGGTACACACTTCACAGGTGAAGTGATGAAAGAAATGTGGAAGACGCTAGGCGTCAAAGCCAATTTCCATGTTGGCTACCACCCACAAGCTTCAGGACAAGTAGAGAGGGCAAACAGAACTGTGGTGAGTATTTTGAAAAAATACGTAGCCGCAAACCACAAGGACTGGGACGTGAAACTCCCTCTGGTCCTCATGGCCATTAGGGCCACTCCACACACATCAACTGGCATCTCTCCCTTCGAGATGATGACCGGTCGACAAATGACTCTCCCTCTACACCTGTTGTACCAACCAGGCGACGCCGCCATGGCAACAGCCTACACCACACAACAATACATGAAAGACTTGAATGTACACCTCAGAAACACTTTTGCTTTCGCCCAGAAAAACCTGGAAAAATCTGCTGATGGACGTAAGGCGTACTATGACCAGAAGGCCTCTCACGATGAACTCCAAGTGGGAGACAGGGTCTGGTACTATACGTTCGCTCCCACAACCGGGAAAGGAGAGTCCGGGACCGGAACTCTCGCCCGCAAACTAATGCCCAGGTGGACTGGACCTCATTTGATAACAGACAAAGTGTCATCAATTGTCTACGGAATCAAAATAAGCAAAGGCCGCAAAGAGCCGATTGTTAAATGGGTACATCGAAATCAGATCAAACCTTACAAGGCATCCAATGACTCCACAAACGACAAAGATCTCGCAAACTCACCGACTTCATGGGAAAATAAGGTCGTCCAAACACAAGATAGTAAATAAACTAAATAGTTTTAACGATATCGGTTGCGAAAAGAAACAGCTCTAACTAGAACTTAGAAACGCTAAGTCTAATACCCACAACAAAATCTAACCTTAACAACCGTTTAAATCTGTAGGATTTAATTGACATCGGTTATAAAGCTAAGACCTGTTTTTCTTGTGTGTGACACGTTGGAATCTGACGACAGAGTGAGTTTGATGTAGTGAAACGGTTGTTTTCTAGTTGCTTAATTGCTACTTTTGTTGTTATTGAAGTTTGGTATTGTTTTCTGGACACTCTCAGCTAGAAGAGGTTTTTATCAATGTTAGTTAAAGACTTAAATGGATTTAACTATGCCAACATGCAGTTTCATTTTGTTAAACCTCAGTCATTGAAGAATCAATGTAGTTTAAAGCTACTTTAGGTACCATAAACTACACTGGTCTCGTAATTTTTAATTAGGACCGATTCGATCGTTTCCATTCTAGATTACCTATTCATTTTTGATGAGTCTCGCCATAGACTTCAAAATTTATAGGGAATACCAAATCTTGCGTCGTTCGTCTAAAAGGACAACAGACATTTAGACCATACTATATTTTCTTTTCTATTTTAGTTTAACTTTAAAGGTCCACTGACATGATTTTTTTACTATTCATAAAATTGCTCAAAATATATATATTTTATCATTTAAATATGTTTGTTTTCGCAAACAAAATGATAAATAACTTTAATTTTGCTTTAAAAGTGATTTTGAACTTCAAGCCGTGTTTAATCATGGGAAATCCAATTACACTCAAACGCACCATCTGTGATGTAACACTGGGCAGAGGGCTCTGGTGTCTTTAATAGCGGACAATTTAAAACATGACGAATTTATCAATCTATGTGAAGATTTGAGCTATTTGTCTTCATTTTGGGAAGCAGAAAATAGTTTGGGTGATGGAACAAGAAACAACAGGATCTAATTTAGGTCTGATGTTGTATCAGACTTACCTTCATGTCGAGCTGCTCATACCTGCGCACTGTGACAAGCCCAGAGCTCTGCCCAGTGTTATGTCACAGATGGTGCGTTCGCGTGTAATCAGATTTCCCATGATTAAACACGGCTTGAAGTTCAAAATCACTTTTAAAGCAAAATTAAAGTGATTTATCATTTTGTTTGCAAAAACGAACATATTTAAATGATAAAATATATATATTTTGAGCAATTTTATGAATAGTAAAAAAATCATGTCAGTGGACCTTTAAGCTAAGTTATGAATGCAGGAATAGTTTGGAAGAAGAGGCCTTCGTTACAGAAGCCCTCCTGAATCTTCTATAGTCATAGATCCCTATATTTAACTTTTGATAAATGATCCACCCCTTAATTGGTAATTGAAGTTGATCTAAACCATGATAGCTTACATACCAGGTGCATATAGGTAAGGCTTAATGTAAAATCCCAATCATAAGCCCACCTAAAACCACATAAATGCATGACACATAGAACCAGAGTGGCACGGACTGGAAGCCAACCAGCCTACAACCTTCGATGTGGGGACCTGCTACTCCAACGCTGGTCTTCAACCTTCATCCAAGGGTCGCCTCCTTTGCGCCAATCGAGGGATCCCCTCTACATGCTGATTGAAACAATTGTTGCTGATGAAATCAACAACTAATCGATATGGAATTACCGCTGTGGAATTACCACTGTGGATTATAAGACTTTGTTTTCCAAAGGATTAAAAGCTTTCCGCTAAGGGATTACCTATGAACAGTATGGAATTTCCAAAACTTTATGGGATTATAATTTTTGATTTTTTTTCCCACTTGCGGGATTACATCAAGATCAGAGACATTTGGTGGTATCTTTTCATGTTGGACCTCATCCCCGTGGACAGGCGATGAGTTCCAAAAGGGGGGACTGTAGTGATACAACCTTGAGTTTGAAGCACGTCTCTGATCGCTCTCAGTAATGAACTTTTTGGGAGTTATTCCTGAAGGGACAATAATACTTTTATTACTTTTAATTTGAATCAAACATCATAAATTAAGTCATCCAGAGACTTCTTTTAATTTGTGTTAATTCAAATGTCATCAATGAATAACTTGTGTTATTTGTATAAGCATTAGTACATTTTAATGTCAGATAAATCAAATACTCTGCTTAATTCAAAATGTTGTACATGGAGGATTTCTCCTCTCCTCTCGAACTTGCATGTGAAGATAAAAGGAACACTTTATCTCATTCATTTTAGCTTGAGCTCAGGACAATCTAGACACCCAAAGACTTTTGTTTTTGTCCTATTTAATAATCAAGCTATTATCATTAATAGGTCCCATATGTTATGCTCTGATGACGTTTGTTTATTCATACAACAGTGTTGGTAATGAGTTAAGAAAGTTCTAAATCTGCTGTATCATGAGACTGGCGTCTTAAACTAACTTTCTTATCCTTTCTGACATTTTTAATCTAACTTATGCCTCCTCTCAGTGGCTCCTGGCCTAACAGACCGAATCAGAAAGAGCTACGTCTTTCTAGGTCAAGTTAGCCTTAAAAGAGCTCTGACTTCCTGTTTTCCTTGAAGTCTGCTGGAGTAAGCCTCAAACTATGGTCTTCTCCAAAGAACTGATGATCGTCTAGTCACACGCTAAGGACACGTCATTCAGTTAAAAGATTTATAACATGCCTGTTATAAATCTATTTCAAGCCGTGAAAAGCTTCACTTTATTGACATTCTTTTAAGGAACGTCTTATGTTGAAAACAACACCAGGAGCTGCCGCTACTTTCGGTTCGAGTCAAGGCGCACGTCTGGAGATGCTGAAAACGGTAAACAAACTGGCCAGTGGGACCAACTGGGGACTGACGTCTTCACGAGGTAACAAAGTCGTCAAATGCTTGCCAAGTGTACCAACGTGTGGTTGAGTTCGGCCGGAGAGCTGCCATGCTTCTGGTTAAAACACATCAAGATAACTCCCTGACTCTTAACTTCTTTTCCTCCATTTCCTTCCTCCTAAACTTTTATCTTCCTAAGCCAAAAACTAAGTTAATGTACCTGCAGAATTGAAATGAGTAAAATATCATCTTTTACTTGTCTGTTGTTCAAAATTTAAATCTGTCGATAGTTAGTTATAGGAAATTCGATCGATCCAAACATGTACAAATGTGTGGTGTAATTTAATGATTTGTTAATTAAATGATTCAGTTCATAAATTGACGTTTCATGTCTTTACATTCTCACCTCCAAGGTACAGAATTATAGGTATTAATCTCAAAAGAGAGAACTCGTGAATATTGATGATAAGTTTGTCAGGTGAAAACCTGATCGATCAATCTATCATCTGGAATATTGTACGGTCAGCAAAACTGACCACTGCGATATCCCTACAGGAGGGAGAGGAGAGGAGGGAGCGATCACTTGACTTTTGGCAAAAAAACAAAAGAATAGTCCAGATAAGGGATGAAGAAGGGGAATTTAATACATTTGTGTCACATATAAAACAGTCCTGCATCGCTTTGCAATTATTTCAACGAGAACCTGCGCAGCCGCTCCGGGCTCGCAGGCGGGGGCGTGGGTTGGGGGGGGGCTGGGTTAGGAGCGTGAGAAGTTATAAACTCTGTTTTTATTGGCTGGTTAACCGCGGGGCGCTTTGGTTTTTATAAATGCTTTTATTACCACCGGGAGACGCCAGAGGACTATAGTTTTTTTCAGAGATTACCTGTCAAACATCTATCTACCATAAAATAGTGGCAGAGTGAAGAAATATGTTTAAAAAATAACTTACATACTGATCCTTTAAGACACAAGATGTTATGATCCACAGTTTCAAAAGTTTTAGACAGGTCTAAGAAAAGTGCAGCACAATAATCCTTAGCATCCAATATTTCAACAACGTCATTAGGAACCTAAAAAAGCTAAGTCTGGTCCTCTGGAAATTCAAAAAACAAAACAAAACTAAGCAAAAAAATTGTAGAAACGTTTCGTCTTTCGTCCAAAAGACTTCCTCAGTCTGAGCTGCTGTATTCATCTCAGTCTTATAAATAGCACCCTCTCACAGTGGATCAACCAGTTTGCTGATGACAGCCGAAACCAGCTGCTCACATGATCAAGGAGGACCATCAGCCTAACGATGGATTGTTAGCACCCTGATGGTTGTTTGCTATTCACAGAGGGCTGAGTGATACTAGCAATAACAAACTGTTCTCTGGACATCATTCCCTCTAAAACAGGGGTGTCAAAGTCAAATACACTGAGGGCCAAAAAACAAATTTGCTACAAGCCAAGGGCCGGACTGGTTCAATGTTTATTATAAGGGTGTGATATGATATTTTTTCTTCTTTCTGCACTCTTTTCATTCAATGTTTTCTTTTTGATTAATTTGTTTTATTTTGTCTCTTTTAAATGAATGAATAAATTAATTAAATAAAATATTAAATAGTTTTACATCTGCTAAGTTCTTGGCATGAATCAATACAGCCATGTTCCTGCTTTTGGTATTTTACATCATTTTATAATGTAGCTGTTTATGTTTTGTTTTGTTTTTAATACAGTTTTCTTGTGATTTTTAATTAATATGCTTTTTTATGATTGTTTACTGTTGGCTGCAAGTATAAGTTGCAAAATCCTTCATTTTCTACAGCTTATACAGTAGCTGTTGGTCATTAATTTTGATGGGATCCAAGATCAAAACCAAAAGGAATTTTAATGGGTCACATCAACATTCGCAGTATTGTTAATAAAACAGAACAAATCAGACATTTATTAAGTGACTCAAACATTGACATACTGTACTTGGAATATCAGAAAGCTGGCTGACTTCTACATCACCAACAGCAGCTGTGAATATGCCAGGATACAATGTATACAGAAGGGATAGAGGGACAGGGAAAGGTGGGGGTGTATTGGTCTATGTTAAAAACCATATTAAATGTGAATTAATCAGTTGGCCAGGGGAAGTTAATCTTGAATGTATCGGTTTAAATGTTTCACTGTCACACACAATGTCATTCACTCTGATTTGTATTTATCGATCTCCATCTACCAAGGATATATTTTATGATCAACTTGGAACTATTTTAAACCACTGCAACTCTCAAAGGGAGATTATCCTTATGGGTGATTTTAACATCAACTGGGACAAGAAATTGGATAGGAGAAAATTGAAACAACTTGCTGACAAGTATAATTTAACAAAGGTCATAAATGGGCCAACAAGAATAACAAATACGTCCAAAACAACTATTGATTTAATATTCACTAACAAACCTGATAGAATTTTGAAGACTTTTAACCTCCTATCTGGTCTCTCTGACCACAATTTTATTTTCTGCTCAAGAAAAATTAATAGGCAGCATCCAGCCACAACTGCTAAAAATAGATCCTACCTTTTTATACCTAAACATTTGCAAGAGCATCTCAAGACTGAACTTGAACAAATAAATTGGTCGAATGTATTGGAATATAAAGATACTGAGATCTGTACTAACAACTTTATCAAGAGTGTCAATGAAATTTTAAACCAGTTTACAAAAATAGGCAAGTTTGGAAAACAGAACAATCATTTACCTTGGCTTAACAGTGACATTTTAAAATTGATAAAAGAAAGAGATAGAGCCTTTAAGAAATCCTTGAGTACAGGAATTACAACTGATCGTCAGATTTTTACATCACTGAGGAATAAAGTGATAAAACACATACGTAAAGCAAAAGCTATTTTCTACATTGACATTATAAAAGGAGCAAATGGAAATGGGAAAGTGATATGGGAAAATTTGAATAAGCTACTGGGACGCAACAATACTGATAATTTCAAAAATGTACAGCTTCAGGTAAATGGTGCACTGACAGATGACTTAAGCAAAATTGTTAATATGTTTAATTCATTTTTTATTAGTTCAATTGAAGAATTAACAATGCATCTCAAACACCCTGACATCCCACATAAATCTCTAGATGTCAATAAACCAGTATTTAGTATACAAGAAATCTCTGTCACTGAGGTTATAAAAACTATATCATCTCTAAAAGGCTCAAAGGCTAGAGACATATTTGGCCTGACAAGTCATTTTTTTAAGCTTCATAAAGAAGCACTTGCAAGTCCAATTGCACATATAATTAACCAATCGATTAAATACGGAGTAGTGCCATCCACATGGAAAATTGCCAGGGTTACCCCAGTGTTTAAGACAGGAGACAAAACAAAACCAGAGAATTATCGTCCTATAAGTATTTTGCCAATCATTTCGAAAATTGCAGAGAAATGGGTTGCTCTGCAGTTAACAGAGCATTTAAATGAAAGCCCAACTTCTCTCCATCCCATGCAATTCGGGTTTAGGAAGTATCACTCTACAGAGACAGCCACCTGTTACCTTCTGGAAAATCTAAAACAGCTTCTAGATCAGGGCGGCTTTGTGGGTGCTGTGTTCCTTGACCTGAAACGTGCTTTTGACACAATCAACCACAACATTCTTCTTGCTAAACTAACTCATTTTAATTTCTCTAATAGTGCCCTCTGCTGGATGAAATCATATCTGTCTGATAGAAAACAAGCAGTACAAATAGAAAACTCACAATCTACCTTTCTTACCTGCTCAGCTGGAGTCCCACAGGGCTCAATACTGGGACCAATCTTATTTAGCCTATATGTTAATGATTTGCCAAATGTTTGCAAAACTGTAAAAATGCAATTATATGCAGATGATACTGTATTGTATGTTCATGGAAAAACAAAAAATGAAGTTGCTGCTGTGCTTTCTAGTGCCATGATGCCGGTGTCTCACTGGCTCCAGGACTCTTGTCTACATCTCAACACTAAAAAAACAGTCTGTATGTTTTTCTCTCGTTTGCCACCAGATGATGGGCATCCATCTGTGTTGGTCAATGACGAGACATTAGATGTGGTTCCATCCATCCATCCATTTTCTTCCGCTTATCCGGGGTCGGGTCGCGGGGGTAGCAGCCTAAGTAGGGAGGCCCAGACTTCCCTCTCCCCAGCCACTTGGAGCAGCTCCTCTGGGGGAATCCCAAGGCGTTCCCAGGCCAGCCGAGAAACATAGTCCCTCCAGCGTGTCCTGGGTCTTCCTCTGGGTCTCCTCCCGGTGGGACATGCCCGGAACACCTCACCAGGGAGGCGTCCAGGAGGCATCCTAACCAGATGCCCGAGCCACCTCAACTGGCTCCTCTCGATGTGGAGAAGCAGCGGCTCTACTCCGAGTCCCTCCCGGATGACTGAGCTTCTCACCCTATCTCTAAGGGAGAGTCCAGCCACCCTGCGGAGATAACTCATTTCAGCCGCTTGTATCCGATTAGATGTGGTTGAACAATTTAAATACCTCAGAGTCATTTTTGATTCTAATCTAAATTTCAAGCAACATGTAAAGAGAATTTCACATATAATTAAACTTAATCTGGCAAACTTCAAACATATAAGACCTTCTCTGACAACAGAATCAGCAAAGGCTTACATGCATGCCATGATCTTCAGCCATATAGCCTATTGTTATACTACATGGTCTCACACTTCAGAGATCGTCATGAAGCCCCTAAAGTCTCTTTTTAAGAAAACACTGAAAATTTTTGACAAAAAGCCAATACAGTATCATTACTGCAACATCATAAATAAGTACAACATTTTGGATTTTAATAGCTATCAGATTTTTATGGACGTTTGCCTGATTTTTAAAGTTTTAAATGGACTTGCTCCTCCTCCTTTAATATATTTTATAAGTAAAAAAACAAGTACAGTAAACACAAGAGCACTGACCAGAGGAGATTGTGATGTGCAGCGGCGCAGGACTAAATTTGGCCAAATGGTGGTGTCCATCAGAGGCACGCAGTCATGGAACACACTGCCAGTTTCCATCAGGAACTGTGGCACCTACTCCAGCTTTAAAAAATCTCTGAAACTTTGGCTGAAAACTAATCAGAAGTGCACTCATGTGTAGATTACTTTGTCTATTCTTATGGCATCATATTTTTATTGTAATTTTATGTTGTGTTATGTGCTATATAGGTGATGTTTGTATTTTTCTCCGCTCTTTTGTTTTATGGGACGTTTCTTATTCTTACCTGCCTTAGGACAACGGATGCAAATTAGCTATTGTGCTAACTCCGGCATATTTACATTGATGCTAACTGCTGTTATGTTGATTAATATGCATTGTCCTAACTTAAATAAATAAATAAATTAAATGAAATGAATGAAGTTTAGCAACTTCTTGGTGAACATTTGAACTCCGTGGCTTCAGCTGTATTTTTATTGTTCAATCTGGAGCGCTCTGATTTCAGTCAGACGCTGTCAGCTTGTCCCTCCTACGAGATGGTCAGACAGCGGGTCGGACTGGACGCAGCTGGCCAAGGTTGAACAAAAAAAACACACCGCTGAAGCCATGGAGCTCGAATGAGAAGTTGCTAAAGTTTAGCAACTTCTTGAGGGACAGGCTGAGTTTAGCAGCTAAACTCAGCCTGTCCCTCAATCCGAGACGGGGACGCGGCTGGGTCATGCTGCTGTTTCGGTTCAGCGAGAGTGTCGTCCTGCTGAACTAATTTGACCGTGGTTTAATGTGATGCTATGGCTCTGCAGACATTGCATGTTGCTGTCTTATGGTGTTTAGAGTAAAATACTTCCACACAGCGCACTTGTTACAATGAAAAGGTGGCTAGCTGGTAGCTAAAATGCTACTCACCCAGTCTGCACGCTGTAGCTGGCTGCAAACTATGGAATGGATTTCCTGAATTTGAGGTGGGTCTTGTTACTCTGGGTTCATGAGATACGACTCCGTTCAGAAAATCCATTCCATAGTTTGAAGCCAACTTGCATCATGGATCGGAAAATAAGTAAACTGTGCTGGTAATGGAGTCCGATACCGGATCGACCCTGTGCCGTGTGCAAAACACCAGCGGGCGGCTGTGTCCTGCGGGCCGGCTCTAAAAGTTATTAAATATCATCCAGGGGGCCATAAATTATTACTTTGCGGGCCGGATCTGACCCGCGGGCCGCCACTCTGACAAATGTGCTCTAAAATGTTCAAACAGTCCTTTGATGTAATTGGTCCTTGTGTTTTGTCATTTATTAACAGCTGTCTATCTTCAGGTTTTGTGCCATCTGGTTTCAAACATGCTGTGGTCAGGCCTCTTCTCAAAAAACCAGGCCTAGATCCTACAGCTCTCTCTAATTTCAGACCAGTTTCCCATCTGTCATTTCTATCAAAGGTCCTGGAAAAGATTGTTTTTATTCAACTTCAATCTTTTCTAGAGCTCAACAACCTGTTTGAAAAATTTCAGTCAGGTTTTCGAGCTCGT
The DNA here is from genome assembly GCA_038048925.1 of Garcialebias charrua. Taxonomy (NCBI): domain Eukaryota; kingdom Metazoa; phylum Chordata; class Actinopteri; order Cyprinodontiformes; family Rivulidae; genus Garcialebias; species Garcialebias charrua. The sequence goes on from JBBPBX010018075.1 coordinate 37,464, forward strand.
CACAGTACTGAATCTGCACTGCTCAAAGTGCAGAATGACATTCTTCTGTCTCTGGATGCAAAAAACCCTGTTCTGCTGATGATGTTAGACCTCTCAGCAGCTTTTGTCAGTCTCCCCACCATCACAGACATTTACACCTCCAGATGCAGAAAAAGAGCCACCTGCATCATGAAAGACCTCACTCACCCAGCACACTCACTCTTTGCACCACTCCCCTCGGGACGGAGGTTGAGGAGCATCAAATGTAGAACCACTAGACTGAGGAACAGCTTCTACCCTGAGGCTGTCAGACTCATGAATAAATAAATAATAAGAATAAACACTGCAAAATGTCACATCATGTTGATACTGATCTGTTTCTTGTTGCTGCGTTCATCTGTGACCATCTGCTCATAATGACTCATGTTCGTGCTGCTGTTTATAATGATGTTTTTCTACTACATTAGGGCTTAGTGTATTACTAGCTGATGTCTCTCTTAGTTAATCCTAGATGTTATTATTGTTTTTCTCTTGCATTTGTTGTTGGATGTAACTGGGACCCTGTGTACATAATCTCGTTTTCAACACATGTACTACATGCGGTGCAAATGACAATAAATTCTCTCTGACTCTGACTCTGACTCTTTTGACACCGTCGACCATCAGGTACTAATCAACCGCTTGTCTCAGCAGGTTGGCCTCCAGGGAGCTGTGCTTGAGTGGTTCAGATCTTACCTGACTGGGAGAACTTTTTCTGTCATGATAGGTGATCTGTCCTCCTCTTCATCAACCCCTCTGACCTCTGGCGTACCACAGGGATCCATTCTGGGGCCAGTCCTCTTTTCTCTTTACATGCTGCCATTAGGATCAATCATTGCACGTCATAACCTGTCTTTTCACATGTATGCAGACGATTTACAAATCTATCTGCCAGTCACTCCCAACCCCTCACTCAGTTCAAACACTCTTGTCAACTGCTTAAATGACATTAAGCACTGGCTCTCTCAAAACTTCCTCCACCTAAACACAGATAAAACTGAATGCATTTTATTTGGTGCACCTGGTGACACCAGCAACATCCTTCCCAGTCCCAGTGTTGGTTTTCCCCTCCCCCACTTCAACCCGGTGGTCAGAAATCTTGGAGTGCAGCTTGACTCCAACTTAAAGTTTGATAAACAGATCAGTTCTGTTGTCAAGACCAGCTTTTTCCAGCTCCGTCTGCTCTCCAAAGTCAAGTCATTTCTCAGCCGTGGTGATCTGGAGAAGGCCATCCATGCCTTTGTGACCTCCAGACTTGATTATTGTAATGCTTTGTATGTTGGTATTAATCAATCCTCCATCTCCCGTTTACAGCTTGTACAGAACTCTGCCGCGCGCTTTTTGACCAACACACGAAAATATGAACACATCACTCCTGTCCTGTCCTCTCTACACTGGCTCCCGGTTCAGTTCAGGATACAGTTCAAGCTGCTCCTGTTTGTTTTCAAAGCTCTGAATGGACTTGCTCCTCTGTACATCTCAGAACTTTTGAAAGCCCATCAGCCCGGCAGAGATTTACGATCTGCCAGTCAACACCTGCTGGAGGTGCCTCGCTCAAGGTACAAACAATGGGGAGACCGGTCATTTTCTGTTGCCGGCCCAAAAGCCTGGAACAGCCTCCCCCTTGAGCTGCGTGCCACCTCTGATCTGACTCTGTTCAAAACCAGACTGAAGACCCACTTGTTCAAAAAAGCTTTCAGTGTGTAACTTTTATTACTTTTGGTATTTTAGTATGTAGCATTTTTATTTCCATTGCCTTCTTTTATTGCTGTTGTTTCTTATTCTATTTTCATTGATTTATTGTTCCAGTTTATTCATCTTTTTATCCTGTTAAGCACCTTTGTCAATGCAAGGCATTGTAGGAAGGCGCTATACAAATAAAGTTTATTATTATTATTATAACAGCATTGTAAGAGGTGGATATTTGAACCCGGAGGCCTCCACCCCTGTTTAATGATGGACGGTTTCTTTTCACAAAGATGGCTGCTAGACTTCCTGACCGGGAGACCACAGACAGTACGGATTGGGAGTAACACATCTAGCACCATCACATTGAAAACAGGGGCCCCACAAGGATGTGTGCTGAGCCCCCTTCTATTCACCCTGCTAACACACGACTGCACACCATCGTACAGCTCCAACCACTTCATCAAGTTTGCGGACGACACAACAGTGGTGGGTCTCATCAGCAACAACGATGAGACGGACTACAGGAACGAGGTGAGCCGCCTGGCCTTGTGGTGCGGACACAACAATCTCACTCTCAACGTGGAGAAGACAAAGGAGATTGTTGTGGACTTCAGGAAGAGGGATGCCCAACATGCCCCTCTGACCATCAACAGCACCGCAGTGGAGAGAGTGGACAGCACCAAGTTCCTGGGAGTGCACGTCTCAAAGGACCTGTCCTGGAGCAGGAACACTGCAGCACTGGCAAAGAAGGCTCACCAGCGCCTCTACTTTCTCCGCAAGCTGAAAAGGGCTGGAGCTTCAACCTCCATCATGAGCACCTTCTACAGAGGTGCCATAGAAAGTGTCCTGACCAGCTGCATCACGGTGTGGTTTGGTGCATGTACTGCATCCTGCCGCAAGAGCCTCCAGCGCATCGTGAGAGCAGCTGAGAAGATCGTCGGCACCTCCTTGCCCTCACTGCAGGACTTACACAGCAAACGCCTCACTCGGAAAGCCCACTGCATGGCAGGTGATCCCACACACCCACTACACAGCTGCTTCAGACTGCTGCCATCAGGGAGGAGACTGAGGAGTCTCCAGGCTCGAACCAGCAGACTGAGAGACAGCTCTGTTCATCAGGCAGTCAGAATGCTAAACACTCTGCCTGCTCTGCCTCCCCTCCCATTTGAACTGCCTTAACACAAAAAACTTTCTCACACATTACCACACAACACAAAGTTTTTAACACTGGACTCTGTGTCATCAAACGGGTTATTCACTAAACTCTCGGTCATGTGTTCATTCAGTTTGCACTACTTCTCATATTTGCACTAATGTTTGTATTACATTACTGCCTATAGTCATACTACTGTTTACATTCACTGTTTACATTTATTAATACGGTTTACATTTATTACTACTGCTTTACATTTATTACTACTGTTTACATTTACACTACTTTTATCTACACTACTGCAGATACATATACAGCATTCTCTGACTAGCCTTATCTAAGGATGCCAAATGTGCCTTACTGCATATGCCACTTTGCCTCTATACCAACATCAACTACCTCATACATATACTGTGTACATTAACTTATATGCTGCTGTGCCACTCTTTGCAAATGTCAATGCTAGAACCTTCAGTTTATTTTATAGATATACTTTTTATACTTTTTATACTACTATGCAAAAACTCAGGACAGTATTACACTTTTATTATTTCATTTTATGCTTATGTTCATTGGGTGTTTGGTGTTTCAGTGTTGGTGTAAATTTTCATACTTTTATACTATTATGAAAAAACTCAGGACAGTGTTACACTTTTTACTATTTTATGCTTATGTTTATTAAATGTTTTAGTGTTTAGTGTTTAGATGGTTACTGTTGCACCGAGGGACTGAGAGAAACGCAATTTCAATCCTGTGTATGTCCTGTACATATTGCAGTTCTGACAATAAAGTTGACTTTGACTTTGACTCACAAAGATGGTGAAAAGAAACCGTCCATCATTATACTCGCGCTTTGGTCCGCTGGCTGGAGCGCCGCGGACTGTGCGCGCACTGATCCGTGCGGCTTCTGCGTTTACAGTGTTGCCGCTGTGTTTATAATTGACGGTCGGCGGCGCATGGCAAAGTGCTGTTCTTTTACAGACCAGCAGGTGGCAGTACCCTCTAAAACCTGTGCATATGTTGCAAGATTTTTTGAGCTACCGGACCCTCCAGTTTCATATGCCCACTCACTGAACCCTTCTTTTGTAAGAAATAAAATATGATTTTTTTTCTCCAAATTCTACAACATCACCTTGCTCAAAGAACAAAACCAACACAGTGAGTGCATGAACTCACAACAAATTACGGTATTACTTTATTCTGGCCCCACAAGAGTTTCATCCCCCAAAAATATTTTTGTACTATTTTTCTAATTAAAAATAAAATAGGATTTTTTTGAAGAATAACATTTATATATATATATATATATATATATATATTATATATATATATATATATATATATATATATATATATATATATATATATATATATATATATATATATATATATATATATATATATATATATATATATCAGAGTCAGAGTCAGAGAGTCTTTATTGTCATTTGCACCGCATGTGGTACATGTGATGAAAACGAGATTATGTACACGGGGTCCCAGTTACATCCAACAACAAATGCAAGAGAAAAACAGTAATAACATCTAGAATTAACTAAGAAAAACATCAACTAGTAATACACTAAGCCTAATATAGTGGAAATAAACAGCAGCACGAACATGAGTTTGTATGAGCAGATGGTCACAGATGAACACAGATGAACACAGCAACAAGAAAACAGATCAGCATCAGCATGATGTGATATTTTGCAGTGTTTATTTTTATTTTATTTTTATTTATTTATTCATGAGTCTAACAGCCTCAGGGTAGAAGCTGTTCCTCAGTCTAGTGGTTCTACATTTGATGCTCCTCAACCTCCGTCCTGAGGGGAGTGGGTCAAAGAGTGAGTGTGCTGGGTGAGTGAGGTCTTTCATGATGCAGGTGGCTCTTTTCCTGCATCTGGAGTAGAGGGTGACACGGGAGTGAATTTCTACTCCTGTCCCGTCCCACTCCCAGGCTTGAGTAAAAAATTAATTCCTGTCCCGTCCCACTCCTGGTGCAATGACTCCCACTCCCATCCCGTTCCCATTCAAAATGACTCCCGCTCCTGTACCGCTCCCATCTTTTCTTCCTAATTTACTCGTAAGCAATACAATTAATTTGATTTAATCTTCACCACAACGTTTTTTTAAGATTAGGCTACTTTGTGTTTTGCAGTTTGATTTAAATAGATTAAGCAACAGAAACAGTTCATCTGTGGCAGTAGAGGGAGGCATTTTTTGCCTTAATGTAAACAAAAAAAATTTAATCACTAAAGAGCACAAAACGTAGTACATGGCCTGTGATCTCTATAGATTTTCCTGCAGAGGACCACCTTAGTCTCTGTTTTTAGCTCATTTGGAGGTCAGTTAATTGAATAAACCCCAACATAGAATGTTGCATTTTACTCATTTATTGAGAAATTTCCTTAAAACAGTGACATTACTTTTATGTTTTCATTTTCTCAACAAAAATACTGCACAAAACTTGTAAACAAAAGTGCATAAAGGCATTACTTTCACAATTCAGATACTGGCTGTGCATTTTAGAAAAGGAAAAAAAGTGCATTTGTGCCATACCAGTATACTTTTCCTGTTTTCCATCGGCTTCTCCGCTCGTCTTTACTCCCTCCATTGCTGCTACTCTTTGAATTCCGGCAAAAGCAATGGCCGAAAGTACCGTTGCCTTCTGGGTCATGTAGTTCTTTTAACTTGCGTTACAGTGCAAGCTGGTGGAAAGAGAACTACAAAATGGCGACGTTCCATGTTTTTTTTTTGTCACGACATATTTCCCGCTCCCGTCTGCTCCCGTTAACTTTCGATCCTGTACCGTCCCAATTAGGTGAATAACAGTTAAGTCGATTCCCATCCCACAGGAATCCCGTGGGAATCACGTGACCCGTGGGATTCCCGAAAAAATGTCAGCCTCTAATCTGGAGGTGTAAATGTATATACATATGTAAATGTATATATATATATATATATATACGCCTACGTGTGGGGGGACGGGCTCTGACTGTTGTTTGTGCCTATGCGCCAAACGGCAGCGCAGATTACCCACCCTTTTTGGAGTCCTTGGAGGGGGTATTGGAGGGTGCGCCTCCTGGGGACTCCCTTGTTCTGCTGGGGGACTTCAACGCTCACGTGGGCAATGACAGTGAGACCTGGAGGGGTGTGGTTGGGAGGAACGGCCCCCCTGATCTGAACCCGAGTGGTGTTCTGTTGTTGGACTTCTGTGCTCGTCATGGATTGTCCATAACGAACACCATGTTCAGGCATAAGGGTGTCCATATGTGCTCTTGGCACCAGGACACCCTAGGTCGTAGTTCAATGATCGACTTTGTTGTCGTCTCATCTGATCTGCGGCCGCATGTCCTGGACACTCGGGTGAAGAGAGGGGCGGAGCTGTCAACTGACCACTACCTGGTGGTGAGTTGGCTCCGATGGTGGGGGAGGATGCCGGTCAGACCTGGCAGACCCAAACGTATTGTGAGGGTCTGCTGGGAACGTCTGGCAGAGTCTCCCGTAAGACGGAGCTTTAACTCCCACCTCCGGGAGAGCTTTGAACACGTTCCGAGGGAGGCGGGGGACATTGAGCCCGAGTGGGCCATGTTTCGCGCCTCTATTGTCGAGGCAGCTTATCGGAGTTGTGGCCGCAAGGTTGTTGGTGCCTGTCGTGGTGGCAACCCTCGAACCCGGTGGTGGACACCGGCGGTGAGGGATGCTGTCAAGCTGAAGAAGGAGTCCTATTGGGCCTTTTTGGCCTGTGGGACCCCGGAAGCAGCAGATAGGTACCGGCAGTCCAAGCGGCATGCGGCTCGGGTGGTTGCTGAGGCAAAAACTCGGGCGTGGGAGGAGTTCGGAGAGGCCATGGAGAATGACTTCCGTACGGCTTCGAGGCGATTCTGGTCCACCATCCGGCGTCTCAGGGGGGGAAAGCGGTACGCGACCAACACCATTTATGGTGGGGATGGCGTGCTGTTGACCTCAACTCGGGATGTTGTGAGTCGGTGGGCGGAATACTTCGAAGACCTCCTCAATCCTACTGGCACGTCTTCCACTGAGGAAGCGGAGCCTGGGGACTTTGGGTCGGGCTCTCCAATCTCTGGTGCTGAGGTCGCCAAGGTGGTTAAAAAGCTCCGCGGTGGCAAGGCTCCGGGGGTGGATGAGATTCGTCCTGAGTTCCTTAGGGCTCTGGATGTTGTGGGGTTGTGTTGGCTTACGCGACTCTGCAATATCGCGTGGACATCGGGGGCAGTTCCCTTGGATTGGCAGACTGGGGTGGTGGTTCCCCTATTCAAAAAGGGGGACCGTAGGGTGTGTTCCAACTATAGAGGGATCACACTCTTAAGCCTCCCTGGTAAGGTCTATTCAGGGGTTCTGGAGAGGAGGGTCCGTCGGATAGTCGAACCTCGGATTCAGGAGGAGCAGTGTGGTTTTCGTCCTGGTCGTGGAACACTAGACCAGCTCTACACCCTCAACAGGGTCCTGGAGGGTGCGTGGGAGTTTGCCCAACCAGTTTACATGTGCTTTGTAGACTTGGAAAAGGCATTCGACCGCGTCCCTCGGGGGGTTCTGTGGCGGGTACTCCGGGAGTATGGGGTACCAGGCCCTTTGATATGGGCTGTTAGGTCCCTGTACGACCGGTGTCAGAGCTTGGTCCGCATTGCCGGCAGTAAGTCAGGCTCGTTTCCGGTGAGAGTTGGACTCCGCCAAGGTTGCCCTTTGTCACCGATTCTGTTTATAACTTTTATGGACAGAATTTCTAGGCGCAGCCAAGGTGTTGAGAGGATCCGTTTTGGTGGCCTTAGAATCGCTTCTCTGTTTTTTGCAGATGATGTGGTCCTATTGGCTTCATCAGCTCGTGATCTACAGCTTTCGCTGGAGCGGTTTGCAGCTGAATGTGATGCGGCCGGGATGAGGATCAGTTCCTCCAAATCCGAGGCCATGGTCTTGAGCCGGAAAAGGGTAGCGTGCCCTCTCCGGGTCGGGGAGGAGGTCCTTACCCAAGTGGAGGAGTTTAAGTATCTCGGGATCTTGTTCACGAATGAGGGAAAACTGGAGCGTGAGATCGATAGGCGGATAGGTGCAGCGTCCGCAGTGAAGCGGGCGCTGTACCGGTCTGTCGTGGTGAAGAGAGAGCTGAGTCAAAAGGCAAAGCTCTCAATTTACCGATCGATCTACGTTCCCACCCTCATCTATGGTCATGAGCTTTGGGTTATGACCGAAAGAACAAGATCTCGGATACAAGCGGCTGAAATGAGTTTTCTCCGCAGGGTGGCTGGACTCTCCCTTAGAGATAGGGTGAGAAGCTCAGTCATCCGGGAGGGACTCGGAGTAGAGCCGCTGCTTCTCCACATCGAGAGGAGCCAGTTGAGGTGGCTCGGGCATCTGGTTAGGATGCCTCCTGGACGCCTCCCTGGTGAGGTGTTCCGGGCATGTCCCACCGGGAGGAGACCCAGAGGAAGACCCAGGATACGCTGGAGGGACTATGTTTCTCGGCTGGCCTGGGAACGCCTTGGGATTCCCCCAGAGGAGCTGCTCCAAGTGGCTGGGGAGAGGGAAGTCTGGGCCTCCCTACTTAGGCTGCTACCCCCGCGACCCGACCCCGGATAAGCGGAAGAAAATGGATGGATGGATGGATATATATATATATATATATATATATATATATATATATATATATATATATATATATATATATATATATATATATATATATATATATATATATATATATATATATATATATATATATATATATA
>JBBPBX010018076.1:0-10089 GCA_038048925.1 Garcialebias charrua
ATATACTGTAGACTATTGCACCATGTGACACACTCATGTGACACACTCAAAAAGGCTGAGTGAGCTTGCTGCGTCACTTTCTCCTTTGAGGATCAGAAGTTTAGTCATGTGTGCAAGTTGCACATGTCTGTATGATGACGCTGCTCAGAAGACATTAACATTTACCATAAAGTTAGATTTGATTTTTTTTTTCATCCCAAGGATGTCGGGGGCATGGCGCTGGAGGAAGTTGTGGGGATAATCGTGTATCAGTTCTGGTATCTCCCCCAGCTGCCATGAATTGGTCGCCTGCAGAAACATGTTTCATACGTAGACAGGTCAGGGTAGTATGGTGTACTCTTTGGAAAATAATACAGGAAACACTGATTGGTGCTCTCCCCTGGAGTGTAAGTTGGGAACACCATACACACCCACGGTGTATCAGACAGTGCAACCCGCCCTGCTCTACTCTGATTGGGTCTGGTTCTTTATTTGTTGAAAGAAGCATCAGTTTAATCCTGCATCATTAGATTGGATGGCTTTACCACAACAACAAAAGACCACCCTTCATTTTTACCAACGATGGAACTCCATCATGGCGATGGAGAACTTTAATCCATGTCTATTTCACTTGGTTGTTGAGCAGACAACCTTGAGGTAAAATTTGGTTGTCCAAGACAAAAACTAGTAGTCTAGGACAACTGGAAATCACTTATGTCGACCCCTGAACACAATCCTACAAATGTGTAACGCACTTTGTACTGAACCAAGTCTACCTCTCCACAGTGACTGACGGTGGCAGCATCATGATGTGGGGATGTTTTGCATCAGAAAGCATTTGGTCTTTTAGAGATTTGAGACTGGGCTGGAGGTTCACCTTCTGTTGGATAAAACTATCCACTATTCATTTAGTTACTCAAAGAAGCCACACTTCAGGACACAATAAGTTATTTAGCTGGTTTTTACTTGCAAGGGCAGACATTCACAAGCTTACACAGATGCCTCAATGGTGCCCGGTCATGAGAAACTTCACCGGGCAGTGTGAGAATTTGTTTATATTCATGCTCATCAGCCCTCACAGATGGTCACTGCCAGTGACGGCTGGTGATGATATTTTTAGGGTGGGCTAATTTACACACACACACACACACACACACACACACACACACACACACCCTTTGTACGCCGTACGTACGCAGAGGCACAAGCGTAGCCCCGCAGGGCACGAACGCGCAAAGCTCAAATTTTACGACCGTGTGCGCAAGGCGCGTTGTCTCACAATAAACTGCCCAGCGCTGGACTGTTTTGTATGTGACACAAATGTATTAAATTCCACTTTTTCAGAGAGTCAGAGTCAGAGAGTCTTTATTGTCATTTGCACCGCATGTGGTACATGTGATGAAAACGAGATTATGTACACGGGGTCCCAGTTACATCCAACAACAAATGCAAGAGAAAAACAGTAATAACATCTAGAATTAACTAAGAAAAACATCAACTAGTAATACACTAAGCTTAATATAGTGGGAATAAACAGCGGCACGAACATGAGTTTGTAAGAGCAGATGGTCACAGATGAACACAGATGAACACAGCAACAAGAAAACAGATCAGCATCAGCACAATGTGATATTTTTTTATTTTTCATCCCTGATCTGGACTTTTCTTTTGTTTTTTTGTCAAAAGTCAGGTGATCGCTTCCTCCTCCGTTGACTCCATGACTGAAATGATGAGAAATGAATTAATTTGTCACGAGCGAATTAAACTCATGTCCTACGTGGCTGCGCGAGGTTCTGCAGATTTCCAGGTGGGCTTTGGGCTGCAGGACCAGCGCTCCCTGTTTTTATTTTTATTTTTTAGAACTTTTTATTAACATATAAAGTTTAGAACACCACATCAGCTGCAGCCTGAGCCAGCTCGTGCCTTTTTTCCCCCCACCCGACCTGTCAATCAATTCAGTAGGTGTGTCAGCAAATGACCAATCAGCGACCTCAGTTTGTCCTGTAGGTAAACGCTCTGTGCGCAGCTGCTCAAGTTACAACAAGAATTGGGAGCGAAAACGCGAGAACGAATGCAGAGCTGTGCTGGTGAACGTGCGTGCACAGAACGCGCGCGTCGAGCGCCGTTCGGCCAAACGCAGAGCTCAACCTGGGCCTTAAGTGTGTGTATTTAAGTTTTACTGTTTCTTTTGTGGCAGGGGTTAAAGCTAGATTCATACTCGACGCGTCGCGCAGCGCGTGAGGGTGCGCGCTCCAAAAGTGACGCAATTTCACAGTCCCCGCCCCTGCGCGTTGGCCCCGCGCGTGGGATTAGCGCGTGTCGTGCACCTCTGAATTTTTGAAACTCCGCAAGCCTATGCGCGCGCGGTGGGCGCTACGATTTGATTGACAGGTCCCCACCGACAGCCTTCACCCTCTTCACGCCGGAGCCTGCAGCTGTTTGCGCCGCTGTGGTCGTGGAGACGGAGTCGCGACGCATGGAGGAATGTTTTGTGACACAAAATGTATTAAATTCTCCTTCATTCCTGATCTGGAGTCGGACTTTTCTTTTGTTTTTTCGCCAAAAGTCACGTGATCGCTTTCTCCTCCGCTGACTCCATGCATTAAAGCCGCAAATAAAGACAACAGTTCAGCACGCGAGCGGAAAGCTATTTGTTTTTGTTGTGTGATTTCAAACAGTTCTTCTTCTACGGTAGATTTCTTCTTCTACACCTTTCTTGCAACATATGCACAGGTTTTAGAGGGTACTGCCTCCTGCTGGTCCGTAAAAGAACAGCACTTTGCCATGCGCCGCCGTGCGTCAACCATAAACACAGAGGCGAAACTGTGAACGCATTTTGCCGCACGGCTGAGTGCATGCGCGGTGCGCGCGCTCCAGCCTGCAGACCAAAGCGCAAGTCTAACTCAGCCTTAACAGACTCTTTGATCCTAGCAGAAAAACAGTTTGTGTGTATTCTACATCAATACTTGTACAGGGAACCCCGACCTACGACTCCATCGACCTACGGCGTCCCGGACCTACGAACGAGCTAAAGTAGAATAATGTCATCGACGTACGGCAGAAAATATGTGACCTACGAACGAACCAAGTTAAAATATATAATCGACCTACGGCAGACTGGATACACGACCTACGAACGAGCCCCATTACAGGTATATAATCGAGCTACGGCGAAACTGCGTCACAAAACGGCAATCGGCGAGGTGGGGGAGGGGATTGCCTTTGGCTGTTGCTTGTTGGGCATGGGCGTGACACTGCGCATGACAGTGGAAAAGTACCGCCAGCGAGAGGGGGGGGCTGGGCTTCTGGCGGATGTACACAAAGCCGCAGTGCACCTGGCGGCGGAGGGATCCGTACAGGTAAAGCGGTAACTATTTAAAGGGCTGCGGCCATTTTGTGCCTCGTGGTTTTCCACGGTGATTGATGAGAGAAGAGAGTTACGAACATATAACAGCGAACAAAGCGAACGAAGAACACGACAAAAAAAAAAGTTCTGATGTGAAAAGCTGCACTTTGAGAAGTGCTCATGTGTGATTGTTTTGACATAATTTTGCTGATGTTAGTCCCTGATTTGCTGCTGTTGTGATGTGAAAAGCTGCACTTTGAGAAGTGTTCATGTGTGATTGTTGACATCATTTTGCTGATGAGATTTCCTGCTGATTTGCTGCAGTTCTGATGTGAAGTTACTGATGTACAGTTACTGTGTGTGTTTATGGATGCATGTGTGGTGTAATGGTTTAGATAAGTGTTTGTAAATAAAGTTCTGTGCATGTATATAGCCCAGTATGTCAGTGTCATGCTGTTAAATGTGGGCGCGGCGGTCCGTTAGCGGTATTTCCGCGACCTACGAACAGAATAGCGACCTACGAACGAGACGCTATTTTCACCCCCCACCTACCTAATCGAGCTGCGAACGGTTCTTAGGTCCCAAACTCGTTCGTAGGTCGGGGGTTCCCTGTATATTGTTTGTACATCTGAGGTGATTGTACAATCCTGTCTGTTTTGCTTTTTCCTTTATAAGTAACAAACCTTTTAATGAATGACACATCATTTTGATAAAGAGTGTTTGTTGTTTTTTCTAAACACCGTTGCCGATCCTTCAGCGAGCCTGCATTTGATATAGAAAATCGTAAAACATCTGTGCATGCATAGGTTTTCTCCAGGTTCTCCAGTTTCCTCCCACAGGCCAAAAACCATGCATTTTTAGGCTACCGGTAATTAGTAACTAAATTATCTCTAGGTGTGAGTGAGAGAGTGAATGGCTGTTTGTCTCATTTGTCTCTATATGTCCCTGTGATGGACTTGCAATCTGTCCAGGGTGTCCCCCATCTCTCGCACAGTGACTGATGGATATGGACACCAGACCCCAAGACCCAAAAAGGAAGAAGCGGGTAAAAATAATGAAAGGATGCATAAACAACTACACAAATGCATGGCACAGTTCAACAAAGCCTGTTATAGGTAAAGACCTAGCAACATACCTACATCTGAATGAAAAGGGATACTTTTTAATACAATTGTGTTCGTATTTTGGACAGAAGAAAGGGGATTAAAAAGTAATCTGTGTCAAACATGAAACATAAACATTAAACAGAGGACTCTGTGGATTCAGATTTGACATTTTCTGCACAAACAATACTGCTTTGAGTCTAATTCCCAGTTTCACATCTATTTATGCTGTACCTTCATGTACATGTATCAAACTTGGGCCTTGTTCACAGAAACACAACATAAAATGATCTGTTTTTGTCTTATCTAAATATATCCTCAAAATGAGGCACAATTTCTAGAAATGTATTATTAATTATTATTACTACTATTCTTATTATTATATGTGAATGTTCATCAGCGCTGTCAGATAATTAAAGTCAGGGGCGGTTCTAGCTGGTTTGGTGCCCTAGGCGACAACCACTCAGGCGCCTCACCCCACACCCCACCCCTGAGTGCGCGAACATGGTTCACTGTTTCTTATCATTTAGATTACCATCCACCATCATACAAACAAAAAGTTTCTTTGAATATTTTATTCAAAAGCTTAAAATTGAAGAAACTATAATAATATAAACACACACATAAATACTTTACACCATGAATTTAAAAGTACACAATGCAAATACAAAAAATAAACACTATAGAAAATAAATACATTTAAAATTAGGCATTTCTAAATTGCAACACAAGCAAATCTGAATACAACAATTTGCACTTTGACCAAGACACAAATTTCTCTGCACAACTGACAAGAAAGTTCTGAACTTTTCTGAATAAGACAGTTTACGCTATTGCATTTCCAGAAACACAAATAATGAAAGATTGTTTTATTTATTTGAATGGGCGGGGCACATGTGCTGCCCTTGATGAGATGCCGTCCTGAACAGCTGCCTATATCATCCATATCAGAAACCACCACTGATCAAAGTAACAAAGTAACACTGTATACAAAGGTTTTGCTGTAGTTGAGCAATAGGTGTTGCCACATCTACATTGCAAACACAAGCATGTAATCTGCCAATATTTTTGTTGTGATGTCTGATTTATTTAGGGTTGTACTTTAGGTTAGAGGTGGGGCTATAACCTCTTTGTTTTTAAGATATTGTGTTTTGGCTGGCTACATAAAAATACAAAAGGTAAAACTTCAAGACTTTTCTCTCTGGAACCAATTTTCAAAAAATACATTTTCATGTCTCCTAAAACACTATTCCCTTGTGGACTCAGGACTGATATGATGAAGAACGCTTGCATATCAGTAAAACACTTTTCATATAGACGATGCCTTGGAAGACTTCAACAACTCTCAGGAGTTATGGGAGGGAGGAATTTGTATGTGACTTCTATTATGACTCACAAAAAGTAATCCTGACACAGTGATACAATGATGCCATCAGACCTTTCAGCTTGATTTGAGAAAGCTCCCTAAATGAGAAACAGAACGTCTTCAAAAATAAAAAAATAAATGTTTTTAATATAATTTTATTAGGCTTAACAGAAAAAAGACAATTGTGTTGCAATGTCCACAACTGTTTATTTATTTTTTTCCCGTTTTTTTTTTTTTTTTCTGAAGGCCTTTTCTTGGAAACCTGCTTGAATAACTCCTCACTGAATGACTGTCTGTGGACCGTACCACCTCAGGTTGTTTGAGATAGAAAGTGTATCTGCAGGCTCTTTGTTCAACTCTGACATGGCTTTTCGGACACCTTTGTTCTGGGAAGAGAGGCCCATTCAAAGCGTGCCAGGAGAACAAATTGAATCTGGTTGACAATTAATAGCCGTGCGGCATGTTTATTAAGAGCATGCAGCCAGCGAGCGACGTGAGGGAGATAAACAGAGAGAGAAGTTGCTGAGAGCCAGATTGGCCTTACAAAGGGAGCAGGACATCGGAGTGTCTGGCTGATCGATTCCTGACCGTCTGCAACGAGAAGCCTTCACAAAGAGGAGCCTCTCTCAATGGGCCACACTTAGAGCGAAGATATGGGAGAGTGATAAGACATGCAGGGCAAATATGCAGGTTTTAATCAGAAAACTTTGCTCATGAAATAAAGAGCAAGTCATATTTTTAGAGCTGTACTTTATACATGCACATCGGCACAATTTAAACCCAGTTTGTTTATAAAACAAAGATCCTTGAACTAGGGGTTGAACGAGTATATAATTTTTAAACTCGACCTTAATATAATAATACTCGAGTAGAGCTCGAGTAGTTGATGATGTCATAGGATCTCAAGATGCAAAAAATAATTGACTAATGAAAAATGCACAAAAAAAAAGAAGTAATTTATTATTTACAAAAAAAGACCAGCAAAACATTGGGAGCATATATTATGCTCATACCATTTATCTTACAGCAAATAAGTCACAGGAAACCTAAAACTGTTAGTTATTATTATTAAGCTGCAAAAGTGAAATAAAATGTGTGGTACGTTAAAAACAAAACTAAAAACAGTAGGGCGGTCGACCACCCCGCACCACCGCCTGTGGTGCTGCGCATTAAGTTTTAGTTTTAGAGATTCATATGTGAACATGTTTTTATAGGTTTAGAGATTAATATTTTTTGCCTTTTATTTGTGAAACAAGGTCAGAGGAAGCTGGTTCTGGTTCGGTCAATTGGACCCGGTGTTTCACCACATTCTGTTACCTGCAACAGTTCATGGAACACCACCCTCTACGATCACAATGGCTGCGTCTCAATTCAGGGGCTGCATCCTCATGAGGACCCAGCCTAGCTGGGCCGAATAGGCCACGCACTCACAAGACCGGGTGGGCTGAGCGAAACTGCTGAAATGGGACGGTCTAGCCTTCCGGAGAGCCGGCATTGAAGTGGGTGGGGCGTTCTCTTGAAATGGGTGGGAAGTTCTTGTGTGCGCGCTTGGTGTGTGTGTGTGGAAAGAGAAGGGACGCCGCTAAAATATATTACTAAACTGAATACATGTATATACTGTATAGTGTTTCTGAGTTTACTGTTTGTTAAGAACGAGGGGCGATCTGTTAAAACCCAGAGTGGACCTATGAAAAGCAAGTTGTCTAGTAGCTCAACTTGTTAAGCATCCCACGATTGGCGCAGAGATACTTTTCTCGAAGCTGGTTCGAATCTCACTCGGTACGGTTAAAACTTATTTTACGTTTGTCTTTTATTGCAGTGTTTTTCAACCACTGTGCCGCGGAACAGCAGTGTGCCGCGAGAGATCGTCTGGTGTGCCGTGTAAAATTAGTAAATTATGAAATTTTTATTAACTGGTGTAATTTCCTTACCGCGCGATAGGTGGCAGTATGGAGCATAGCGTCGCACATTAAAACAAGAGAAGTAGCGGCACATGAACGTGACGTGTAGCAGTGAGCAAAACAAACAGTGAGGACCTTCTCAAACAAACAGGCAGCGATGGAAAACTTTTTCAAAAGAAAAAATACTAAATCCGGTCTGGTCCCTGGACAAAATTCGGACCCAGATGAAGGCCCAAGTGGAAATCAGAAGAAGGCAGAAACCGTGAACGTGGAGACTGTACAGCGAGGCTTACATCTCTTGAGTCATCAGTTCAGGTATGCTATGACTTTGTTAGGGACCCATACAGCTCAGCAGTTGTTGGCAGGAACATGACTTTACAGGAGCAGGAATTACTAACTGAACTGAGACAAAATCGTGGTTTAAAGCTGAGCTTTGCTGATCTTCCTTTGGACAGTTTTTGGTTGACTGCTGCCAAGGAGTTCCCCTTTCTGGCAAACAAAGCTATTTTGACATTGCTCCCATTTTCCACAACATATCTGTGCGAAGTGAGCTTCTCCAGCCTAACTACCATAAAAACTAAAAACAGAGAGAGAGACTGAGAGCTGTTGAGGAAGAGCTTTGTGTGTGTCTTTCTTCAATTCCTGCCAGAATATCAGCTTTGTGTTCATCCAAACAGGCACAGGTTTCACACTAAGTGAGTAAAATGTAGAGAGAATGGTAGCACTGTTCAGGTGTATTTGAAGGCATGTTAAGTGCAATTTCATCCTCTTTAATTTTAAGACCATATTGTTGTGGCACTGTTCAGGTGTATTTGAAGGCATGTTAAGTGCAATTTCATCCTCTTTAATTTTAAGACCATATTGTTGTGGCACTGTTCAGGTGTATTTGAAGGCATGTTAAGTGCAATTTCATCCTCTTTAATTTTAAGACCACAATTTGTGGCACTGTTCAGGTTTATTTCAAGGCATGTTAAGTGCAATTTCATGTTAAGTGCAATTTGAAATAAGAAATATAAAACATGATAAAAATACATTTTTGTGTTTATTTCATTCCTATTCAAGACACTTTGATAAGAATGACTATATATTTAATATAGGCGGATACAGTGTATCTATGTTTACAATTTTGGTTGGTGGTGTGCCTCGGGATTTTTTCAATGAAAACACTGTGCCTTGGCTCAAAAAAGGTTGAAAAACACTGCTCTACAAAAGCTAAGTCTGGTCCTCTGGACATTCAAAAAACAAAACAAAACCTGTTGGACCAAGCTGGACAGGCAGAAACAGGCAGCAGCTGTGGAAAAGTAGCAGTTTTATGGACGGCGATTTTACAACGTAAATGAATGGAGAATCTGGAGGAGCTCGGGAGGAACGAGGAAATGGCTTCACCAGCATTCCAGAGTAGGAAATTAACTCTTTTTTCCTTTCATTATGGCTCTGAAATGTATGTGTTTTTTGATAATTATGTAGAGTACTGTGTTAGGATAGGCTAATGGTGTGTTCACACAGAGCAGCGTTTTCAAGCTGCAAGCTTCCAGCCTCCATGTAAAATCAATGGTGGACGCACTTCCAGCCACCTCCTGGCGTCTGGCGTCAGGTCGCGTGCGTGTTGAGCGTGCTGAGTAGCGTTTTTTCGTGCACGTGAACCGGCTTCCACCTCCAAACCGAGCATTCAACATGTTGAAGATTTCGCGGTTCAAACTTTTCAAACGCCGCTCAACTCCACCTGATTGGTTGGTGTGTCAACCAATCAGGGAGAGTCGGGGGGCAGAAGAGAGGGGGCAGTGGGAGAGTCCCTATGTGACGCGGAAACGAGGGTGCGCGCGCACTATGTGACGTATTGTTTGTCGGAAAAAAAAAGAAAAGACCCGCGAGCTCGTGAACTATGGAAGAGAAACTCATTGTAGCTGTGTGTTCGCGACAAGTCCTTCACGACCAGTCAAGTCTGCTCGACAGAGACGGAAATAAACAGCTCCTCCTCGCCTGGCGGAGTGAGCAGGACTCCGTGTGCAGGGCTCTGTGTACCGGTAAGCTCCTCCCACACACCCAGCAGCTTCTGGCTTCTGGCGTTCAGTTTTGAACACGCTACATTCACAAGTGAGTCCACTTGCGTGCGTGAGGAGCATTTTGGAGGTTCAAAACGCTGCTCTGTGTGAACACACCATAAGTGCTTGGTAAAATACAGTACTGTACGTATAAGGTGCAGTTTAGACGTATGTTTCCAGTTTCGTCGAAATTTGCTTTACGACGCCACATAGGAACGGAACTCCGTTGTAAGACGAGAACTACCTGTATTTGCACACCAAATCACTTTTACATTATGAATGTATTTTTTTAAAGGCATCTATCAGTCATATATTGCATTCACATGCTTTTAAACATACAGTAATCACAACA
>JBBPBX010018076.1:20381-35705 GCA_038048925.1 Garcialebias charrua
ATTCATTCATTCAACCTTTATTTAGTCAGGTAAATCTTATTGAGCCTCATGGCTCATTTACGAAAGCGACCTGCTAAAACTAAAGAACGATGAACAGCAATGGTAGAATTTCCTTAAACAATAAACAATAAACAATAGAAAACAAAAGAGAAAAAAACAAAAGAGAGAAATACTTTTTTTTTTTTTAAACAAAGTATCAAAAAACTAGCAAAACATTATAAGGTAGACGTATAAAATCAAAGACAGGAACAAATCTGCATTGGTTTTTGCCAGGATTCCAACAGATTCTGAAAACCATTTAGAGAAGTCAAGGTCGAGAGCTTCAGATCTTTTTGTAAGATATTCCATGAAGCAGGAGCGGAGTAGGAGAAGGCCCTTTTTCCAAGTTCAGTCCTCACTGACGGAACACTGCAGGTAATCATGTCCTGAGAGCGCACACTGTAGCTGCACTCACGCAAAGACATGTAGGAGGAGATGTATGAGGGCAGCAGACCAAGAAGTGATTTAAAGATGAAAATGTACCAGTGGAAGAGTCTGCGTGAGGTTAATGATGTCCAGTTAACCAGTGAATACAGGGTGCAGTGGTGGGTACGATAATCACAGCCAGTTATGAATCTTAGTGCACCATGATAGACAACATCCAACATCCGCAGGGTGCTTGTAGGAGCATTCATGTAGAGAATGTCACCGTAATCAATGGAGGGAAGGAAAGTCACAGATACAAGGCGTTTCCTAACATTCAGTGTTAGACATGATCTGTTTCTGAAAAAGAAACCCAGTTTAACTTTCAGTTTCTTCACTAGGTTTTCCACGTGGAGTTTAAAAGAGAGATGTGAATCGACCAGTATACCCAGATATTTATAGGAATCAACAAACTCAATAGGGACACCATTTGAGGATAAAATCAGAGGAAGATCTGCTTGGAACCGCCTTCCTACTTGAAAAAAACATTCCTTTTGTTTTATCAGCATTTAGGACAAGTTTGAGACGGAACAAATCTGACTGGATGATGTCAAAAGCGGATTGCAGTAACTGGAAAGCCTTAGCTACTGTTTTAGCTCGGCAGTAAACAACTGTATCATCAGCATAGAAATGTAAGGATGCATCAGGGATGCAGTGACCTACATTAGCTATGTAGATTGTAAAGAGGGTTGGTCCTAAAACTGAGCCTTGTGGTACACCATTTTTAACTGTTAAATAGCTGGAAGAAGTACCGTTATGTTGAACACATTGCCTCCGATTGGAAAGATAGTTAGAAAACCAACCGATGGTGTGATCAGAGAAACCGATTTCTGAGAGCTTATGACACAGGATGTTATGATCCACAGTGTCAAAAGCTTTAGACAGGTCTAAGAAAAGTGCAGCACAATAGTCCTTAGCATCCAATGCTTCAACAACATCATTCAGAACCTTCAGAGAAGCAGTTGTTGTGCTGTGTTTTTTCCTGAAACCAGATTGATGGAGAGGTAAGATGTTAAATGAGTCCAGATAATTTTTGATCTGAGAGTTTATCAGTTTTTCTAGAACCTTGGCTAAGATGCAGAGTTTAGAGATCGGTCGATAATTGTTCAGTGAGGTGGGGTCACCTCCCTTCAGCAAAGGAAGAACAAAGGCTGTTTTCCAAGCATCCGGAATGGTGTTTTGGCTTATGGACAGATTAAAGATGTGGGTCACAGGGACTGTGATGATATGAGCAGCCAGCCTTAAGAAATAAGGTGGAAGTTCATCTGGACCTGCAGATTTTTTAGGATCAAGATCATTTAACAGTTTATTTACCTCACTGACTGAGAACGGAGAAAAAGAGAAGGTGTGATTAACAGATGGTTGACTTGTAGGAGGGATTTGATTTGTAGAAGTTTGATTATTAGATAAAGTGGCTGATTTTCCATTTGTAACTGTGTCAAATAATGAACTAGAAGCAACAAAATGTTTATTGAAACAGTTCAGGATCTCGTGCTTATTTGACACAGGAACAGAGTCAACAAGAAATTGTGATGGGAGGTCAGATGATTGGGGGGTGCCTGAGAGAGATTTGATGGTTTTCCAGAATTTTTTAGGATCGTTTAGATTTTTGGAGGTCTGAGATAAGAAGTAATTACGTTTTGCGGCTTTGATGGCAGTTGTGCATTTATTCCTCAGCTGCCGAAATTTCAACCAATCAGAGTCTGAGTCTGATTTTCTTGCTGCGGCCCAAAGATGATCTCTCCAGTGCAGGAGATCAGCTAGTTCAGGAGTAAACCAGGGGCTGTCACGGCCCTTTATCCTGAACTGCCGGAAAGGAGCATGTTTGTTTACAAAGAAAATGAAACTATCATGAAAATAGTTCCAAGCGGTGTTCACGTCATTGATTAGTAGAATACGTTGCCAATCAAAGTGGGATAGATCCCAAAGGAATGACTGTTCACTGAAACGTTTCAAATCCCTTTTTTGAATTATTCTGGGCTTAGCAGGTGGAAGTTTAGTAGATCTAAGAGCTGCTATTACGGAATGATCACTCAAAACGTTAGCAAATACACCTATACCAGGAAATTTGTGAGGTGCATTTGTGAAAAACAGATCTAAGGTGGAAGATTTTTCGGGACATTTTATGTTTGGTCTGGTGGGAGAATCGATAAGTTGTGTTAGATTGAGAGATAGGCAACATTCCTTGAATTTATCACAGAGGGGGGTCGACTTATTCCAATCAATGTTGAAATCTCCTGCCATAACAATCTCATTGTGTTTTAAATTTCCTATGAATTCAGTCAGGGAGGACAGAGCTTCAGGTGTTGCGGAGGGGGGACGATAACAACCTACAACAGTTAAGGGCTGACCTCCTTTCAAACTGATGTTCACAGCTAAAGCCTCAAACTGGTTTGCGATTGTTTTTTTAGACGCAATCCTGGCAGCCAAAGAGTCTGATGTAAATAGCGACTCCACATCCCTTTTTATGATGTAACGGTTTTATAACTCAAAGTCACACTAAGCAACAGTTGAACCTCGTCATCTCCCCATAGAAATATTTTATTCTCTGCCATCTCAACTGTTGTAGCTGCTTTTAGGTATAACTTTAAAAAAACAACAACTCATGCACAGTTAGTTTCAAAGAACATAGCACCAACTAGTGGCGTGGTGTGGGAATTACACCTTTTCCACTTCTACAGTTGCTGTTTAAACAGAGACTTAATTACAACGTTTTCATGTAAATGTCTTAATAGAAATGGGGGGGGGGGGGGATAAAATTTCATTGGATTGTTGTCATGTAAACAGGACCTGAGCCTTAACTTTCACAAGATATTCAATTTCTTTTTTATTGCAAAATGTCAACTTGTATTTCGAACTTGTGTGTTAAATAAAATGAGTCTTTGCTGCATGTTTGACTGCAGGAAGATGATGTTGCTGTGGTACGAGGAAGGCTTCAGAGTCATCATTCTCACCTCCAACCTCATCAGAGCTGACTGGTACCAGAAGACACAAGGGTGGGTACTTACTGATTGTCTAGTTTGGTAAAGGGTCTGAGGGCTCCTTCCTGTACATTGGTGGGTTTGACTGGAGATGGTGTTGATTAGGGTGAACAACACTAACTGTAAGAGACCTGACATGGTTTCCACAGTCTTGAAAAAAAAATTGGAATTTATATTAATTTTACAAAAAGAAAACAAAGTATTGAAAAACATTGGCGTTTCCAGGCTTTATTACCTATTGCATTTTGTAAAAACTAAAAGGCAGCATTTAAAAAAGTTGCTTAAACAAGCAGGGCGTTTATCCAACACATCCATTTAATCTGGACATAGTCACCATGATGTCCACTTTTGGACCTTAACATCACCAACTTCTGTAAAGTAAAATAGGGGATACAGCTATTTCTTTGTTGTGATATAACACTGTTTGAAACGTCATCAGTAAATAATTCAACAGCTTTATTATAGTTAGTGCAACTTTATAGTGGAAAATGTGTCAAAACCCTAATTTAACAAAAGGAACCAGCTTAACGCTCACTGTAAGGTACCTGCTAATAAAAAAAGTTTTCTTCCTTATCAGGATGTGGATGAGCCCTCTGTTTCCACGGTTACCAGAAGGGAGCAGTTCGAGTGCAGGTGAGTCGCCCACCTTCTTTAAGCAGGACCTGCTGGACTACCTGGCGTCGTACCGTGCGCCAGAACTTGAAGAGTGGATCCAACGGATCAAAGAGCACGACCTGTCGGAGACGCGGTAAGCACACTCAAAGCACAGACTCTTCACTTTAAGACAAAGTAACAAGAAAAGAGCAGCTGTGGTTGTAATGTGGATTCTAATCAAAGTTTTTGCTCATTTTGTTCTCGTGTCAGAGTTTATTTGGTCGCTTCGACTCCAGGGAGGTATGTGGGTTCAGACATGGAGCGCTGGGGTCACCTGAGGCTGAGAAAGGTAAGAGTTCCTTTCTCCTTCTGCTTCCCTCACATTTCACTGTCTTCCTACACACATGTAACTATTTTGTGATTTTTCTAACTTGTTTAAAGCCCAACACCCACCATGTTTTCAAATTGCATCGCCATTAATATTTATTAGTTTATTTAAAAATAATACAGGAGCGTTTACTTATATTGTGGAGAAATAACACTAAATGTGTTATTTCATGATTTATAGCAGATTTTAGCATGCAGCTCCGGGAAAATCTGCCCCTCTCCATATATGGGCATTCACTTGGGCATTCACGTCACCAGAGTGACGCCTTGGAGTTACAGGCGAGCAGAGGAAAAGAAAAAGGAAGCATTTTTAAATATTCCCTAAAGCTGCCTGTTGATTAATCCTGCTGTCGCTCACTCATATTCTGAGCGAGCATCCACTTAGACATACTAGTTTAATTCGTTTGATCGCGACAAATTCATTCATTTCCGCATCGACTTTTTATTCTCTCGCCCCGTGATGAGAAAGGCACCCAGAGCCAGCCTCGCAGCTGAGCTCTGCCCGCGCGCATGCTTCACGACCCGTGCATAGTGCTGCTGCAACAAGGCTGACGAGAGATAAGAGCAGATACATACACTCGAGGGAGCAAATTACACCGGCACGAGGAACTTCAAAGGAACGAGGAACCAGCGGAACGAGGAGCCAGAGACCGCGCGGCTCGCTCCAGAATGAATGAGAGCAGCAAAAGGTCCGCAGCGGTGTTATAAAATAAATAATAAATAAAATCAGAGCGCTGGTCCATATACACACAAATGGAAATGGAAATATGCAGGAAATATGCAGTTTTAACGCACTCTCTCTCATAAACCTCCATGGAAACTCACTCCTACCTTCTGCCTTCTGGGTGGAGATCCATGTAATAAGAGGCATGACCCTTCGGGACTATTCGGCCAGGTTTCCGGATTCATTCGGGAGTGTTTTTTTTTTTTTTTTTTTTTAACCCTCGCCTGGCCCAAATGCAAAAATGAAAATAAAATTCATAAAATACTACAGTAATTCTCCAATATGGTGAATTGTTACTGTCACGGTGGGTGTTGTCCTTTAAAATGACCTTTTCTTGCTGGGAACTTAATTGTGTGTGTGTTTATGAAGCATTCACTCTATTGTGATCCATTTTTCGTCCGTACGTTTTCAGCATCTTTCTCGTTCCACAATTTTTGTGCTGTTTCAACAAATCATATCAAAACGTTTAGCTCTTTCATGTCAATCCTATGACTTTTGGTATTGGTGCAACTTTAGCTTTTTAAAATATTTAGCCTTTTCTGCCATTTTCTTTCTCATAAGAAATGAATTGAGTTCATTGGCCATCCTTCATATCTTTAGATCTGTTTACAACCTTTTACTGCTCCTTTCACATTTTCTTCTAGTTCAGCTTCTTTCAGATTCAATGTGCAAATTTAAACTTTTTCCAGCTACTTTCAGCTGTTACTTCTGCTGTTTTGTGCTCCGTTTAGGTTCTTTCTGTTAACTACAACATTTTTTATGCTTCTTTAAACTTCTTTCTGCTAATTTCAGCTTGTTATGCTCCTTTCAGCTTATTTATGCAGGTTTCAGCATTTTCTGCTATTTCAGCTACAATTTTTTAAATGTTAATTTTTAGCTTTTTGTTGTTGTTGCAAATTCCACACTTTTTGCACTCATTTCCACTCTTCAGCCCAATTCAGCAAAAATGGGCTCTCTCCATTTCCTTCTGGTAATTTCAACTTCTTTCTACTTTCTTATCTACTTTTCAGCAGTTTTTTGTTGTTGTTGCCAATTTCAGCTTTTTTCCCCCAGATAATTTCCACTCTTTGTGCTTCTTTCTGCTTCTTTCATGCAGCCTAATTGGGCAGCTAGCTTTTTTTTTTTTGTTGCACTGTTTAGCTCATTTCAGCTGTTTTCTGATTAATTCAAGTTTTTCATGGTAATTTCTGCTACTTTCAGCCTAAATAACTACTTTATGCTAATTTCAGCGTGTTATGCTCCTTTTAGCTTTTTCTGCTCTTTCAGTTACTATTTAGCTCTTTTGATGCTAATTTTAGCCTTTTCAGCTAATTCCACATTTTTTAGCTCATTTCAGCTCTTTATGCTTCCTTCTGGTAGTTTAAGCTACTTTCTGCCTTTTCAGCAATTTTTTTTTCTAATTTCAGCTTCCTTTTTAATTTTTTAATTTTTTTTTTAGCAAATTTCTTACTTTTTTTTTTACCCATTTCAGCTACAGTATTTTCTGGTGTACTGTATAGGTCGCACCTGTGTATAAGTCGCATTGTCCAATTATCACCAATAGATTGGAAAAATCCCTAGATAGGTCGCACTGGTGTATAGGTTGCACCTACGTTTAGCTCTGCTGCAAATGTCTGCCACAGGAGCGCACAGCAAGGCTTTTAAGAAGATTAACACTTAAAAACAATTATTTGTTTGATAAAAATTATAGCAAATATGTGTCTGAGCTGAACTTTTCCTTAATAAATGAACGTAATTGTGAAATGAGCTGGATTTAAAAATGTGTTTCACCGAAAGTGATAACAAGCCATATATAGGTCGCACCTGAGTATAGGTTGCAGGCCTTGAAAAAAAACCATAAAAAGGTGCGACCAATACACCGGAAAATACGGTAATTTAAACATAATTCAGCAAATATGTATTCTTTCTGCTTTCTTCTGCTAATTTAAGCTTGTTCTTCCATTTCAGCTACATTTCAGAATGTTTTTAGCTAATTTTAGCTGTTTTTCATCAAGTTCTTCTGCAATAAGCATTCACACTGTGTTTTTGCAGGAAAGGCAATTTCTCTACCGTACTTTATTTAAGTACCGGTAGGTATCTCTGCAGACAAATTCGGAAGGCGTATCTGGGGCCACATCTGATTGGACAATAGAAACATGGGCGTGTCTGGCGGACCACATCTGATTGGACGATTCAAAAATGGGTGTGTCTGGAGGGCCACATCTGATTAGACGATAAAAAATGGGCGTGTCTGGAGGGCCACATCTGATTGGACAAAAAAAGGCTGAATGAATAAAAAAAAGCCATTTGTGTTAACCACAGACATATTATGTCTATAGTGTTACGGTAACCAGTTCGACATTGGCGGTGTCTCGTTTCGTCATTAATGGCGTCTCCATAACTTCTCTTTCCGCCTCCCAACACAGAACTTCTGGTTACCGGTACATTTCAAAATAAGAGCAATGGGTAGTGGGGAGGGCTAAATGTTTTTTTTGTTTTTGTTTTAATACCTAGCCATTACATTAAAAAACAAAATCCGTTTTGGTTGTTAAATAATGTGTAAACAGTTACAATCGATTCATAAAGACAGAAAAATAACCCCAAAAAATAATGATACTTAAACTCTCCTTGGGACAAAGGATGTTTCTTTAACTTCACATTTTCTTGTTCAACCTTTTAAAGCAGTCACTGCAGATGAGTGATTGTCAGTTTCAGTTTCTGGTTAACTTCCTCAGCTGTCTCAGATTTTAAGGGTCAATCCTACTCCATGTTTAAGCTCCTTTCATAGATAGATCTCATAGAAGAGCACTTCTAAAGAGCACATTTTGTTTTTAATGTTTGTTTTGGGCCGTTATCTCATCACAGGACTCATGATCTTTAATTGAGACCAGACTTTTTGACAAATAGGAGCAGGTTTTGCTTCAGACGCTTCATATTTCATTGTACCTAGATCAGACTCAAGCCAACCTGTGTCAGGAGCAGCCTGCAACCCAAGAACCAAAGATAATCTTCTTGTGTTTGACAGCAGATATAAATAACACTGTTTCTTAGAAACCTTCAGTTTAAAAAAAAGACCAGAGCCAGTTAGCCAATCAGCGTTTGTGCTCTACAAACGCCTATTCTCCAGAAACATCCACTTTTGGTCTGCAGAGAACTCCTTCGCACTTTATTTGGCATTAGTCAGTTTACAAACCTTGGCGCTGGTTCTTATTTTACAGATTATGTACTGATTATTTAACAGACCTAACGTTTACAATCCCACAGCTGCTCAGTATTTTAAAATACAGTACTAATTTAATTGAGCATCAACACTTATACTGTCATTTAATCCTGGAGGCTGCCGGTTCGAGCCCAGGTTGTGTCAGGAAGGGTGTCCTTTTGCCAAATCCAGATTGCCAAATCTCTCATGCGAGTTAACTCACTGTGGCAACTCCTGCAAAATGGACCATTTGAAAGTAACTTATTTTGTCATTTTTGTTAAACTTTTTAATTATTTGAAGAAACTTTGATTCCACTGTGGTCTGTAGCCATGTCACTAATCTATAAAACAGAAAGAGTAAAATACATTAAAAATCTTAAAAACATGACCTAGTATCTCTTGGAGAAATAGGATTTACTGTGTGGCAACTTTAGTACATTGATGTGTAAATATACAACTACCGGTAGACTACCAAGCAGACGTCGATTTTTTTTGTTAGTTAATCTACCGATAACTTATTCAGGACTGTCAGCAGGTAATAGCTCTGAGTCAAACTGAGTTATTAATCCTTCTCTCTTTTTTGTTGTTGTTGTTGTTGTTTTCAAGCTGTTGTATGAGCACACAACTCCAATTCCCGGTGAGGAAAAGTGGCCCGTGATTGGCCAGTTCTCCAGCATTGGATCTATGGGAGCAGATAAGACCAAATGGTTGGCCGCAGAGTTTCAGCGCACTCTGACCACACTTGGGAAATCCCTTCTTCGCCCAGATCCACCCTTGCACTTGGTACGTTCCAACATCTGCCTTACGAACACCACTGGGTAAGATTCATTGATGAAAAATAGATAATATGATTGTTTAAAAAAGAATATTAACTGTGCAACTCTGCACAGAAGTTACACAATACAGGTAGTCCTCGACTTACGACGTTTCGGACTTACCTAATGCATCTCATTAAAACATTTAAAAAATAAATAAATACACTGTAAATAAATGTACAGGGAGACAATTCAACTCACTCCTTCATCTTTAAAAACTGTGTTAGGATAGGCTAAGTGCTTGGTAATTGTACAGTACTGTACATTTATTTATTTAAATTATTATTATTATTTTTTGGTATGTACTCCGACTTACGGCGATTTCGTGTTACGAACGGTGCGTAGGAACGGAACTCGTTCGTAAGTCGGGGACTACCTGTATTTCTATCTTTATTTGCAAAAAGCATGAGCAGGGGGAAAAAAAACACACCAGGAACAAGCAGCAAATCAAAGGATGGATTAAATTTACGGAGTTAAATTCTGTGATTTTCTGACTTTTCTTAGCTTTAGTTTTAAATGTAGCCTCATAACGACTGTGTATGGTTACAGTTGATCAAAACTGTAAGTTAGTCTTTAGGGTTACAGATTCTGAGTTTCTCAAGAAAGAACCTGATGGGATGTTATTTTCCAGCTGTACCCATCAGTGGAAGACGTGAGGCTGAGTTTAGAAGGCTACCCAGGTGAGTGTTTCTGTCTTTACTTGAATTTTGTACAAATGCAGATAGTTCATAGCAATTTATTTAGGTGAAAACTGACGAGCTGGGTTCCAGAAAAGCAGAAAGTGTGAAATCTGAATATTAACTGATGGGTTTAAAGATCCACTGACATGATTTTTTTACTATTCATAAAATTGCTCAATATATATATATTTTAACATTTAAATATGTTTGTTTTTGCAAACAAAATGATAAATCACTTTAATTTTGCTTTAAAAGTTATTTTGAACTTCAAGCCGTGTTTAATCATGGGAAAACCGATTACACGCGAACGCACCATCTGTGACGTAGTGTCCAGAGTGAGAGGCAGAGCTCTGGGCTTGTCACAGTGCGCGGGTATGAGCAGCTCCACATGAAGGTAAGTCTGATACAGCATCAGACCTAAATTAGATCCTGTTGTTTCTTGTTCCATCACCCAAACTATTTTCTGCTTCCCAAAATGAAGACAAATAGCTCAAATCTTCACATAGATTGATAAATTCATCAGGTTTTAAATTGTCCGCTATTAAAGAGACCAGAGCCCTCTGCCTCTCACTCTGCACACTACGTCACAGATGGTGCGTTCGCGTGTAATCGGATTTCCCATGATTAAACACGGCTTGAAGTTCAAAATCACTTTTAAAGCAAAATTAAAGTGATTTATCATTTTGTTTGCAAAAACGAACATATTTAAATGATAAAATATGTATATTTTGAGCAATTTTATGAATAGTAAAAAAATCATGTCAGTGGACCTTTAAACCTTTTGTTTACCTGAAGGTTACATGTTTATAATTCCTATTTGTGCCTTTTTATTTCTTAGGTTTCAATTT
The DNA here is from genome assembly GCA_038048925.1 of Garcialebias charrua. Lineage (NCBI taxonomy): Eukaryota > Metazoa > Chordata > Actinopteri > Cyprinodontiformes > Rivulidae > Garcialebias > Garcialebias charrua. The sequence goes on from JBBPBX010018076.1 coordinate 31,051, forward strand.
GCATTTGTTCTTACTTAAAAATAAGTTTCTTTTAATATTTTAATTTTACAATATTTCCACTTCACAGTCACGTGCTGTTTGTTTGTTATTTATATGTACATTCTATTGTAGATATGTATTTTCTATCTTAATACTGTGGATTGCTGACATGGAGGATGCTAGCCTGCGTATCCCAGTTTTTATTTACCGTAGTTTTTAACATTGCTTGTTGCAGTGACGATAAATATCTGTTCTGTTCTATAGAGCGTAATATGAAGTGCTGCCTGAAGATGTCACCCAGCACACATTTTCAGTCTCATCACTGCTAACTGAAACAGATTCTCTGGATCATTTCACAACTATTTGTGCATATTTTGTAGTTTTTAATTTTCAGTTCGGAAACACATTTTTACGTGGATAAATCATCAGCCCACACAGTTTGTCACAGAGTGATGAAATGCTCAAACTTGAAAGTTGCATTCTATCAGAAAAAGCTGCTTTTGATGCTTAGCCAGCTGTTGTGTCACAACTTGATGGCATTGAATTCAGCTGTTATAAATCCAGTCATAATTCATGGTTTGTCAGTTCTAGTGTTTCATATTTTTGTGCTATGTTTAAATTTTTATGATGTGTGAATGAGTTTTATACAAGCTGGTTGTGGGCTAATCATTATAATCTTTCTGGGTTTAATTATTTGTTGAATGCTTTGTTTTGCAGCTGGGGGCTCGCTTCCTTACAGCATCCAGACAGCTCAGAAACAGCTCTGGCTCCACTCCTACTTCTGGTAAGTTCACTTTTGCTAATTAAGTCCTTGCGTCCTGCCAGTTGCTTCCTGTCAACTGTTTTATTTGATTGTTTTCTGCTCCAGGCCTTTCTGTTCATTTCATGAATTTAACTTCTACTTTTATTCTCACATTGAGCCTTGAAACTTGGTCTCAAAGCAGCAGAAACAAGTGTCTTAGTGCCAAACAACCTGCTTTATAATGATGCCGTGAGATTTAAGTGTTCCTACAGCACAATAACAACCCATGTTAACCAAAGAGCTGTAGAAGAGTTGAAATATGAACTGTTTCTATTAAACTAAAATGCAATAAAATCCACATAAAACAAAAGCATGTTAGTTAAGTAAAATACATGTGCACAGAAAAACCAATAAAAAGGGAAATTAATTAAAACTAACAGAAAAACAAAGATGCTCTGCTGAACTGGAATAAAAAGTGTCTGAGAACAAATGAGTTTTTAACATATTTAAAGTCACTGATGGTCTGAGCAGCTTTAATGACGGGCTGTTCCACAGAGAAGTGAAAAAAGATCTGTACTTGTAGGTTTGAGTCTGCACCTGATGATGTCCAAAGGGAGCTGGTTTGTGGACCTCAGACTTTTGGCTAGAGTGTGTTGATGCAGGAATGACGTGATTTGCAGCTACCCATCCAAGCTACCAAATTGTAAAGTTTGCAGATGATACAGCGGCGGTGGGATGCATCACAAACAACAATGAGTCCAGGCAGGAGGTGGAACACCTGGAGAGCTTGTGCAGGAAGAACAACCTTCACATCATGACCATCTCCTTCGTCGCGAAGAAGACGAAGGAGATGGTCATTGACTTCAGACGAAACCCAAACATAGGAGGGTCTGTGGTGGAAGTTGTCTCCAGCTACAAGTACTTGGGTGTACACTTGGATGACAAACTCAGCTGGAGCAACAACACCACCAGCCTGATCAAGAAAGGTCATCAGAGACTCTACTTCCTCAGACGACTGAGACGAGCTGGTCTGAGAAGCTCAGTCCTCACCTCCTTCTACAGGTGTGCAGTGGAGAGCATCCTGTGCTCCAGCATCAACGTGTGGCATGGAGGCTGCACAGTTGCAGAAAGAAAAGCTCTGCAGAGAGTGGTGAAGGCTGCACAGAAGATGTTGGAGTCAGTCTCCCCACCATCACAGACATTTACACCTCCAGATGCAGGAAGAGAGCCACCTGCATCATGAAGGACCCCACTCACCCAGCACACACACTTTTTGCCCCACTCCCCTCAGGAAGGAGGTTGAGGAGCATTAAGTGTAGAACCACTAGACTGAGGAACAGCTTCTACCCTGAAGCTGTTAAGGCTGAGTTAGACTCGCGCTTTGGTCCGCAGGCTGGAGCGCGCGCGCTGCGCGTGCACTGTGCCGTGCGGCGAAATGCGTTCACAGTGTCGCCTCTGTGTTTATGGTTGACGCACGGCGGCGCATGGCAAAGTGCTGTTCTTTTACGGACCAGCAGGAGGCAGTACCCTCTAAAACCTGTGCATATGTTGCAAGAAAGGTGTAGAAGAAGAAATCTACCGTAGAAGAAGAACTGTTTGAAATCACACAACAAAAACAAATAGCTTTCCGCTCGCGTGCTGAACTGTTGTCTTTATTTGCGGTTTTAATGCATGGAGTCAGCGGAGGAGAAAGCGATCACGTGACTTTTGGCGAAAAAACAAAAGAAAAGTCCGACTCCAGATCAGGAATGAAGGAGAATTTAATACATTTTGTGTCACAAAACATTCCTCCATGCGTCGCGACTCCGTCTCCACGACCACAGCGGCGCAAACAGCTGCAGGCTCCGGCGTGAAGAGGGTGAAGGCTGTCGGTGAGGACCTGTCAATCAAATCGTAGCGCCCACCGCGCGCGCGCAGGGCTTGCGGAGTTTCAAAAATTCAGAGGTGCACGACACGCGCTAATCCCTCGCGCGGGGCCAACGCGCAGGGGCGGGGACTGTGAAATTGCGTCACTTTTGGAGCGCGCACCCTCGCGCGCTGCGCGACGCGTCGAGTATGAATCTAGCTTTAGACTCATGAATATCTAACCAGAATAATCACTGTGAAAAATAAAATCACTGTAATGCCACTTGATTGTTGATATATGCTGCTGATTATTTCATGTTGTTGTGTTCATTCATACTCATCTGCTCACACAGACTCATATTCGTGCTGCTGCTGTTCGGCGTATTGTTTTTATACTACTAGTGCTTAGTGTATCTTAGATCTTATTACAGTTTAAAAAAAATACAATTTATACTTTTGTTGGATGTAAATGGGACCCTGTGTACACAAGTTCGTTCCACCACATGTACCACATGTGGTGCAAATGACAAAAACCTTGACCTTGATTAGTTGATGATTCAAAGTAAAAAAAAAAAAGAAAGATGAACTTTCAGCTGCAGTCTCACTGAATTCTGAGGGTCTATGACCAGTAAGTGGTTTGGATGTGCTTTTGCATCCAGCGTTTGAAAACCACACTCTGTTTCTGTGTGCACAACTTGTAAAATTGTTTTTTAGACCATGCACATTATTTCATTATCCACCTCTGTCTCGACTCACCCACCTGGGCAACTGCCCAAACATTTATGGCTTATTCTACTGCAGTAGACTTTAGTTTTCATTTTATTATTTATCCTTGGTGTGTTAAATCTTGAACATCCTATGTTGTAGCTCCAGATGTTTTTAGAATAACACTGGATTTCAAGACAACAGAAGAAATTTAAAAACACGGTTCTATTAAAACAACGTTAAGCTCCTAATATAATTAGTAAGTGTGCCGAAAAACACAAACAGGGGAGGTTGTATTTCAAAGTTATTTATTGTCATTCACATGACGTGGTACATGAGGTGGAATGAAATTGTGTACTCAAGGTCTCAGTTACACCCAAAATTAGTAAAAATATAAAGTACAAAACGAAACTGTATAGTACAAGGATTTAAGCTGTACACTAAGATTAGATATATGCTAAATGAACGCTAAACAATATGCTAAAAGATCTAAGATATACGCTAAACACTAATGATGTAAAATATTACAGTATATTAAACAGCAGCCCGAACATGAGTCTGTAGTGAGCAGATGGGTATGAATACAGCAGCATAAAGGCAAGAGATCAGCAGCATGGATAATCAGCAGCACAGATAAGTCACATATCACCAAATTAAAGTGGCATTTCAGGGATTTTGTTTCCCTTACTTTCCTTGCAAGCAGCATTTGTGTTAATGCAGCTGCACTGAGCATGAATGAAACGTCTTCAACAAACATGTCAAAAGGAGAAAAATAAATAGTACTGTATAAGGAGATTTATTAGCTGTTTTCTTTGCTTTATTACTATAATAAAAAACAAAAAATTTCCCATTGTCCATATGCTTTACATCTAGGTTGGTTCCTTATTGGTATTTGGACTGTGGAAACCTTTGCGTACTGCATAGTTTAGCTTTAGTTGCATTAAAGTTTGATTTTAATTTTGGTAGAACGAAGTGAACTGGGTGAAAAAGATTGAGTTATCATTCACAAAATACAAACAAAATACTTGTTAAAGTAATGCAAAAAGCAGCTGAATGCAACAAATAAAACATTTTCATCTCTTTGTTTTAATTATTGTGCCACTGGGATCCAATTATAGATTTATTAATATTTTCAATAAAAGTTGACCACTAAAATATCCCAGTCCGGGGGCCTTTCTGGGTGGAGTTTGCATGTTCTCTCCGTGCATGCGTGGGTTTTCTCCAGGTACTCCGGTTTCCTCCCACAGACCAAAACATGCATGTTAGGCTGATTGGTGACTTTACATTGTCCCTAGGTGTGAGTGAGAGAGTCAATGGTTGTTTGTCTCTATGTGGCCCTGTGATGGACTTGTGACACACACATATGTATATATATATATATATA
>JBBPBX010018077.1:0-26215 GCA_038048925.1 Garcialebias charrua
TGATCTATATTAAATAGAATTTAAATGTCTGTCCAGTGATTAGTTTCTGAAAGTTTCATATAAATCTGTCCCTGCTAAAAAACCACATGTTCTCCCTGGCGTTTCATACTGTGTGAGATGACTTTGTGTACATGATACATGTATATATTTTACCCTGTGTTTTCATGCTGTTCTTATACATTTTTATTATATTTTTACTGCTGTAAATGTCATAGTTTTAACATTAGTGTGTGTTACTGTTTCTGTAATTTTAAAACTTCTTTTATGTTGCTTGTGAAGCAACTTGATAACAGTTTATCTGTTTCAACTCCATCCATCCATCTTCTTCCGCTTATCCGGGGTCGGGTCGCGGGGGTAGCAGCCTAAGTAGGGAGGCCCAGACTTCACTCTCCCCAGCCACTTGGAGCAGCTCCTCCGGGGGAATCCCAAGGCGTTCCCAGGCCAGCCGAGAAACATAGTCCCTCCAGCGCGTCCTGGGTCTTCCTCTGGGTCTCCTCCCGGTGGGACATGCCCGGAACACCTCACCACTATCTGTTTCAACTGTGCTCTATAAATAAAGATGACTTGACTTGACTGTCGTGTGGGTCCATGAGCTATTTTGCTAACAGACAGACAGACTGACTACAACCATTAAACGTGTGTGTGTCAGCCTGATGTCACAGGGTAAATAAAGGTTCAAAATAAATCATTAACAAGCAGCTTCCTAACAACAAAGAGTCTAGGATAAACACGGGTGGGACACCTTGTTCCCGTGAGTGTTACGAAGTGGAGGTTAGCATTAGCATAGCGTTGCTAAGCTAACGTCAGTAACAGACAGTAACAGAGGAGCAAGAAACTGAAAAAACTGTTCAAACACACACAGTTTCGCAAAATTATTCACATAGAATTTTGGTTTACCTGACTAAAAGTGATCGGAGCATATTCTTGATGTTGTGGAGGGCAAATCCTTCCGGTTGATATTACACAGCCAGTAACCTACGCTGCCACTAGTGGTCAGGAAAGGAAGTACTACCAACCAAAATGGCGGAAAACCCGGAAATACCTCTTATGTGACGTCACATGGGAACTATGTATAAGTCCAAACATCCATCCATCCATTTTCGTCCGCTTATCCGGGGTCGGGTCGCGGGGGTAGCAGCCTAAGTAGGGAGGCCCAGACTTCCCTCTCCCCAGCCATTTGGAGCAGCTCCTCCGGGGGAATCCCAAGGCGTTCCCAGGCCAGCCGAGAAACATAGTCCCTCCAGCGTGTCCTGGGTCTTCCCCTGGGTCTCCTCCCGGTCCAAACAATCTCTTTAAATATGATTAAATGTTCATTAAAATTGAAAGTTTACTGCAGTTTGATTAATAAATCTTTGTATTTGTTCAAACAAACTGACTGATATTTCCCAAATAAGTGAACAAGCATTTTTTTTTTCTTTTTAAGAAGCCAATAAAGTTTACAGTAGGCCTATGTTTTTTTGTGACTGTTTTTAAGATGTTGTCTCTTTTCTTTGTTTATTATTCAGTTGGTAAGATATAGATGTACTTTATGTCAAATCAGTCAGATTTATTTTAGAGTAATTTTTCTGAAGCTGAAAAATCTACAATGCAGCATTTTATTTTACAGTGTGTTGAAAACAAAGAGGTGGTTACTTATAATACATTTCAAGTGGTCCTGGAATTTTGAATATTTTTTAGCTGTCTGGGCTTGCAGCGTGTTTGAAAAGTATTAAGTGTATTTTCAACAGGTACAAAGAAACGGCACTTACCTGTAACCTCTTTCTAGTTCAACTCCCAGAAACCTTTTCCTGCCACAGAGTTTCTAAGAAAAGCGGCGCCGCTGCCACATTGTTTTGACACGTAGCCTCCAGAGCTTTTTTTTTTCTAAAACAAACAGAAACGCTCGTCTTCTCTTCTGCCCTCGTCTTTTAAACTCCTGCTGAACGGTTCATCCCCGCGGTGGATTGCTGCCAGTTACACTCTCTGCTGCTCCGACACTTCAGAAGGTTTCTGTGGAGAAACAGAGGATGCAAAGACGGCTCACGCCCCTGCATGTTGGTTTTACTAGTAGCTGTCAAACCCGCTGCCGTGTACTTTGTTGTCTGCTGCAGACGGTTTGTTAAAGAAGAAAAAAGGCCGAGCATTCCTTGAAGGAATGCATATCGCCCGCCACCTTTCAAGACTTAAATGCGTTCCTTCATAGAGTGATTAACCTTTTTTGAATCAATTAAAATTCATAAAACAGTCACATGCTGATTTTTGCAGGACACCATCAGGTTTCTGTTGGTTTGAGCCAAAGTTTATTTCTGATAAAAATGTAGCAGTTTTACTTCAGAACTGGACAGAGTCAGAACACTTCAGCAAACACTGGATTGTGTTCATCAGCTCAGCCTGCAGTGTCTTTATTCTGAACGCCAACAAAGGGTTGAAGATGAATCGTAAAGAAGTGCAGTTTTCTTTGGGGAGAAGCGGAGGAGCTGCTGTTTTTAGTTTACTTTTTGATCATTCAAGCTTGATATGAACTTTTATCTGTGGTGAGCGCTGAATTATTAAAACGTGAAAAATCCGGTTGTCAAAAAAATTATTGTGCAGTTCTAGACAAATGTATTCTAAAGAATTTGACAATATTTAAAGCAAAATAGGAGAGTGGTGGCCCAGAGGTTGGAGAAGGTGGGCCTGTGATCAGAAGGACACTGGTTCAACTCCCTGGACCAACATCAAAATATGGGTGGGATAGGTGAAGCACCCACACCTGCCTCCACCCTCATTTGCCCCACTCTGTGTCCTTGCTTGTTGCATGTAAGCTGATTCTGCCAAATGTGTTCAATCTTTTTATTTATTATAAATTCTGTATGTTTTATCATTGCGTCTGTAGCAGCCTGATGGTCAGTGCTGCAGTTATTAACCTTTAGTTAACCAGACAAATCCCATTAGCTCTCTTTTGCAAGGGATGCCTGTGCCTGAAGGCAGCTGAACATGCATGTTCTCTGTCTCAAAAGCAGTCTTGGATATACCGTAGTCTCATAACCCTGAGACTGCAGGTTCGAGTCCTGGTAGCATCCAAAACTGTGTCTTTATTGTGCAAGTTAGCTCGCTGTGGCGACCCCTGAGGAAGGGAGCAGCCAAAATAAAAACAACTTATTTGCTATATCATTTAAAAAAGCAATTATTGTAAATAGTTTTATCTGAAATGCTTGATATTATTAATATATATATACACCCAACCCCCGACTTAAGAACGACTTCGGGACCTAAGAACCGTTCGCAGGTCGATCTGTTCGCAGGTCAGTCCTTCCGTACACTCGTCACTCGGGGATGTCCTGTATTTTTTTTTTTTTTTTTGTGGTACCAAGTACTGTACTTCGCCTATCCTAACACACCTAACACAGTGTAATTAATTAATACAGTACAGTAATAAAAATATAAATTAAATAAAAATATAATTTCTTACTTTGAGGTGGTCAAAGCCGCTGCTGCGTCCCGTGTTAGCTCCCGTGTTAGCTTCTGGAGCTAGCCAGGCCGGAGGTGTTCGCGCGGCGGCCTGGCACGATCGGCGATAAATCCGCGGCTGCCTGAGACATCCACAAAGTTCACAGAGACGTTTCCAGCTAGTAATTAATCCATATGAGGCGATCCTGGTCACCAGTCTTCAAAGGCCGGCTCCCGGCAGCTAACCTAAAATGGCGTCCGGTGTTCTACATTAACTTGTGACCGTCTAAACTGGAGACCTTCAAAGGCCCCCGTGACTGAACCTAAAATGGCGTCCGGTGTTCTACATTAACTTGTGACCGTGTAAACTGAAGACCTTCTTGCTGCGCAAGATTGCGCAATCATGACAAAAATGATCAGAAATGATCATTTTTATCATAATTATTATTTATAAAGCCTTTAAAACAACCACAGCTGCAACAAAGTGATGTACACATGAAATTAAGAACATTTAAACACAAAAAAATAAATAATTATTATTTTTTTTTTTTTTAATACAGTAATTTCATATTTTTATTAAATATGATACGTTCGTAGGTCCGGGCGGCCGTAGGTCGATGGAGTCGTAGGTAGGGGGTCACCTGTATTAATATATCTTAATATAATCATGTGAGCAGCTGGTTTTGGCTGTCATCAGCCAACTGGTTGATCCACTGTGAGAGGGTGCAATTTATAAGACTGAGCTGAATACAGCTTCTTAGTCTGAGGAAGTCTTTCGGATGAAAGATGAAACGTTTTTACATTTTTTTGGCTTTGTTTTGTTTTATATTTTGAATGTCCAGAGAACCAGACTTAGCTTTTTTATTTTATTTTTCTACCTGGATTATTGAGCATGCATCAGGGTATTGATATAATTAGATTTTTGTTTTTTTTATAAAGTGTACCGGTAAGTAACTTTCCACCTCAGAAAATGCAAACTGTTTGTATCAGGTTAGCAGCAAATAACAGAGAAGGAAGTCTGGAACGGTCTACAGATTACAATGATGAATGGGATATGAATGATGAATAAAAGCATTTAAAGGAATGAAAGTATGAAACTACAGCTTTCTACTGATTTTACTCTTATAATGCTGAAGGTTTTTCTTTGGATCCAACACAAGTTCCTCTCTTGGACCCACTCTTTTGTTAACGAGACGCTCTGTTTCTTCTTTTCTTTTCTCAGGTGTTCCGCAGAAAGGCGGTGGAATTGGGTGAAAAGCTGCTGCCAGCCTTCAAAACGCCCACAGGCATCCCCTGGGCTCTGCTTAACCTCAAGAGGTAGAGCGCTCACACAGACCCTCTCTGTTTGTCTCTCAGCCGTCCACTCCGGTGCTACTTGAGGCGGCGCGTCTGTTTTGATGGTTTGATGCTTTAAAGAGCTCTGTGGTCTGCGGCTCGGCGCACGCTGGACGAACACGAGCCCTCCTCTCTGCTCTCATTCACTGAGGTGTTTTACTTGTACATGACAGGGCAGCCTGAGCAGATTCAGGTCTCTCTTGTAAGAGTCCTCGTGGCTCAATGGGACTAGCCTGTTTAAATAAATAATAATAATGTCTATTCCTGTCATCTGCGTATGTTCCCATACACAGACGAAATTCGTCTCTGCATTTAACCCAACCACCTACCAGGTGGTGCAGTGAGCAGCCCGAAAGCGCCCGGGGAGCTGGAGAAATAGGTGTGCACTCATAGACACCTAAAGGTTGAATAAATGCAGGCTGGTGTTTTCCCCTCAGAGCTCTCTCACAGTTAGAAATTGTTTGTACTAACACACACACATTGATCTTATGATTCAGAGTATGGGATGTGTGCTTCTATTTTCATCTTTAGAAACAAGTGTTACCACTAGTGTTAGCAACACTTTTCATGAACCACTGGAGTGATTTTAATGAAACTCTCAGAAAGTAATCGTTGGATGTACATCTGCAGCTCTTGGACTTTTGAAGTCAAGTTTGATTCAAGATGGCCACCACAGCTGATCAACCTTAACAAAACGCAAAACTGGCTTTGACTCAGCCAGTTTTACATATACTGTATTGAACTTAAATTGGGTGTAGCTGAGAGTCATTCCCAACACATAATTTGAGCACTATCATCTGAGATCTGTTTTTATACACTCATCAAAAAATAGGCTTAAGGCCCAAGCAGAGCTCTGCGTTTGGCCAAACGGCGCTCGACGCTGTGCGAGTGCGAGGCACAAGCGTAGCCCCGCAGGGCACGAATGCGCAAAGCTCAAATTTTACGTGCGCGAGGCGTGTTGTCTCACAATAAACTGCCCGGCACCGGACTGTTTTGTATGCGACACAAATGTATTAAATTCCTCTTCTTCATCCCTGATCTAGTCTTTTCTTTTGTTTTTTTTTGCCAAAAGTCAAGTGATCGCTTCCTCCTCCGTTGACTCCATGACTGAAATGATGAGAAATTAATGAATTTGTCACGAGCAAATTAAACTAGAGTCCTACGTGGCTGCGCGAGGTTCTAAATATTTCCTGGTGGGCTGCAGGACCAGCGCTCCCTGGTTTTATTATTTTTTAGAACTTTTTAATAAGATATACCACCGCTTGCGGCTGAAGCTATGTGAAGCTGCCCGCTCGCCTTTTTTTTTCTCTCCCCCGACCTGTCAATCAATTCAGTAGGCGTGTCAGCAAATGACCAATCAGCGAACGCTTTGCGCTGTGGCTGCTCAAATGACGTCAAGAATTTGGAGCGAAAACGCGAGAATTAACGCGAGAACGAACGCGAGAACAAACTCAGAGCTGTGCTAGTGAACGCGCGCGCACAGAATGCGCGCGTAGAGCGCCATTCGGCCGAACGCAGAGCTCTGCCTGGGCCTTTATTGTGTTATGGTGTGGTAGTTCTTGTATAGCCTAGAGCCTGACCGATATATCGGTAGGGCCAATATTTTAGGCCAATACAGTATAGATATTTGTGGACATATCGGCATCTGTGATATTAGTCCCATTATGTGCCAATATAAAAACTTCAAATTTTCACTCCTAAAATGCTGGGAACCAGCTGTGTTCTTACTTGCAAATGTTGTATTTGTACAATGTATCCAGCAGAGGGCGCATGCTGACTACTGTCAAGTCATGGCCATGCTGGTCCCATTAGCACGTATTTTGCTGAACAGAGCATTGTTAGTTTATTGTAGCTGATCAGTAAAATAAAAGAAATAAAAAATCAGCAATAATAAATTCTCTTCAATCCTCCATCCCGCTTGTCATTAGCTACACACCTCTCAAGTTAGCTAACCCAACAAAGTCAAGTCAGGCCCTCTAGACAGTTTCTTTTTTTTTTTTGGTTGAAATGTTTTGTCTTTCATCCAAAGGACTTCATCAGTCCAATGAGCCACAACAAACCCTTAAGTAGCACTCACAAAGTGGGCCAACCAGTTTGATGGTGGTTGATGGTGGTCAAACTGGTTGGCTGTGCGCTACTTATGGAACAGAGTTTGTTGTGGCTCCTCGGACTGATGAAGTCCTTTGAATGAAAGACGCAACATCTCAACAAAAAGAAACCATCTAGAGGACCTGACTTAACTTGGTTCGATTTTTTTTTTTTTACTGGATTATTGAGCAAGAACTTTGATGTTAGCAAGCTAACATTTAGATAACCTAGCATAGGCTACGGCCTTGTAAAAGTTTATCCAGAACAATAAATTGAACGTAGCGGAAAATATTTATCAGTGTTCGTAACTTTATCCTTTTCGTCCTGAATGAAATGTACCTGTATTGTTTGTCTGAAATCTTTAGCTGTTTTTTAGATTCTTGGGGTGGACAAAGCCCAAAAGATTTCTAGCCATTATATTTATTGGCATTAAAATCCACCCAATATCTGTATCGGCGATAGCCAAAATTTCTATATTGGCTGAACTCTAGTATAGTCTTTGTCTACTCTATCTGTATGTCTATAAACTTTCTCTTGTCCCACTCATAACTTCTGATTCGCTCAAGATAATTTAACGAAACTTCATTCACGTCTGCATTATCACTAGACTGAGTGTCCCGTACACTTTTATCACCCCAGCCTAGAGGTCAAGGTGACAAATCAAGGTCAAAGTTTCAAAAGGATCTTTGCTTGTCTGGGTCAATACTACTGATGTACACAGGTTAATTTAATGAAATCACTAAATGGAGTGTCCCATACACTTTTTATCACCCCGGCTGCAAGTCGAAGGTCAACAATCGAGGTCAAATGTTATACAAGGCCTTTGCTATAGATTGTCAACAGGCATAATGTACGGTACTCCTGTTGAAGCTTTGCCATTACAGTTGGAGTCAGTTTTGTATGTGCGTTAGCAAAATTTCTCATGCACTTACTCAGTCTTTATATACAGTACAGGTAGTCCTCGACTTAGGATGGAGATCCATTCCTACGCTGCGTCGTAACCCGAATTTTGGCGTAAGTCGGAACATGCGTCCAAACTGCACCTTATACGTACAGTACTGTATTTTACCAAGCACTTAGCCTATCCTAACACAGTACCCTACATAATTATCAAAAAACATACATTTCAGAGCCATAAATGAAGTGAAAAAATAGTTAATTTCCTACTCTGGATTGCTGGTGAAGCCATTTCCTCCGTTTCTCCGTCCCTCCTCCGGATTCTCCATTTGTTTACGTCGTAAAACCGCCGCCCATAAACATAAAACAGCTACTTTTCCACAGCTACTGCCTGTCCAGCTTGCTCCAACAAGTTTTGTTTTGTTTTTTGAATGTCCAAAGGACCAGACTTCGCTTTTTTAGAGAGTACAGGGGTAGCTGTATCCTCCGCAGCTAACCGGAAACTGCGTAACTCGGCTTTTAAAAATAAAAATTTTAATTTTCAAAAATAAAATTTTAATGGAGATGTGTGTCGTAACCACGAAACGTCGTAACTCGAGACCGTCGTAAGTCGAGGACTACCTGTACTTTTAAACAAGCATAAAATCTCAAACTGCAGTCCTGCAAAACATTCCTAGTTTTGTCATGTTATTCATGTAAAACCACGATTCAATGTAAAATTGTAAAGAGACAATTTTGAGAAGATGTTGAATTTTTGTTGTTGTAGGGTTTTAGTAATTTTCTTTGACGTGTTTTAAGCACATTATTGAAGCACACCTACAGTAATCTAATTAAAATCAGATGTAGCTGTGATCAGATGTTAGGATGTCGCATTTAGAAAAGCTGGTGTTTTTTAATGAACCACATTCAGATGTCTGCCAGCGTGTTTCAGTGGAGGCATCGTTCATCTGGCGGTCGCACGTGACGAGACACGGGATACCGTTTATTAGTTTGTCATATTTTAATTAAAAGGCAGGTTGTCATGACGATAAATGTGCTGCAACAAATTAATTTTCCTTGGGTCTGTGTGGGTGACTGGACGGTGCACCCCATGTTTTTCTCCCTGATGTGAGGAGCACCCCAGGGAGTGGGTGCCTTTCTGCATGTGTGCTTGCAGATCTGTGGTCCCCAGAGGGCTGAGCAGAAAGCTGCAGATGATGATTTTACCTGCATGACTGAGCGATGATCGCTTTGACACACACACATTCCTTCACACACAGTCCCATTCAGCACCAGTTACAGTAAGACAAACTGTGACATTAAATCATGTTTTATTTTTCTAATGTAAACCTAAAGTACTCCAGAATATCATCATACAGATGCTGGTTTGTATTTATAGAAATAGATGCTTTATCATTCTCTTTCAGTGTTTCCATTAAACGACCTTGTTGGAGCAAATTGTGGACTTGGCAGCTGTTGCATTTGAATAATTAAAATCTTATTACAGTAAAAAAAAAATGTTCATATGTGATCAAGCAAATAAAATATACACATTTTCTACAGTCCAACAATGTTCAGTGGCTCAGATTCAGCTTACCAGAGTGAAGATCTTCCCTTCTTGAAGGAAAATCCAAATATTTACTCTGAATAAGACAGTTCTGTTCTATTCATCATCTCACAGAATATCCACACCTTTCTTTTTCAAATTTCTCCACCTCTGTGCCTTTTGTTCTCTGTTAGCCATTCGTTTATCAAACCGTTCAGCTCTTTCAGGAGATGGGTGCTCTGGCTTTTGGTTTTTGTCACTTTTATACTTTTCAAACAATTTAACTTTATTTACAAGTATATTGAGATGTTTTCAAGTTGTCTAAAACCAAAGGTGGGCATATGAACGCTAGGGACCGCTAATGCGCTAATCCGCTTACAGCGGACCTAACGTTTTTGTCAGCGTAACAGCGGAGTGACTAACTTTTATAATTCATAAGCGGATTTGTGCTATTTTTTATTTAAAATGCAGTACCGCTAATAACTAATTATCTATCAGTAAAAACTAATAAACTTATTTATAGGCTCTTATGCTGGCTCCGTAGCTGCTTGTTTTGCCTTTTTCCCCTCCCTCACCGTAAAGAGCAGAGAGGAGGGAGGGTTGGAGGGGGAGCAGAGGGGAGAACAGACATGGATCTACCATGTAGGCAAATGATGCCGTTGCTTGAGGCTCCCAATCAGCACTCATGCTTGTTAATGTACATTTAACATAAAAATAATTATAGTTACGATGAAAACGATCATTAAACGCAATACAAAAACCGGTCGATTTCTGTATCCCCCTACTAAAAATGGACTATTCCATCTTGACATCTTCCGGGTCAGAGGTGAACTCGGGGGCTAATTCTGTGGCTAGCTGGTTGTGCTGGGTTTCTTGGATAAATCCGCAGAGAACCCCGCTGTTTCAAGCCAAATTAACGCGGCCGGAGGATTTTATTGTGTGTTTTGTGTCAACCACTCGACGGTGAGTCGTTAGTTTTATGTATTTGGGTTACTTTTATGTATAAATGCGGTGGCGACACACCCGTGTATTTGAGATTTAAAAGTGGTCTTAGGGATTAAAAGATCATTCTCTTTTTTGTTAATTTCGTGGCCGAATAGAATATATGTACGTAAAGTATTAAATAAATCCTTTGATTTTTGTAATTTCATCCTTTTAGGATCATTTTAGTTACTTTTCAGTTGGCAGTGTAGTGCAAATATTGCATAACGCTGCCGGCTACCAATTGTCGAATATAAATAGCGGATTAGATTAGCTTCCCCTAATTTTCATAAGACATTTGTGCTTTTGAAATTGTGGACCTAAAAAAATTAATAAGCGTTTTAGAAATTGTGGAACTAATTTTTTGATTAGCGTTGCCCACCACTGTCTAAAACCATTATATCTGAAATCAAATTACCGGTAAGCATGTTTGATTTGTTATGCTATTTTTATTATTTAGTTAGCTTTCAGTTATTTTTTGCTACTTTTAGCATCTAGCTAGCCCTTTAAGCTTCTATCAAGCCCTTTAGTATTTTTATTTAGCATTTAGCTACTTTTAGTTTTATTTCTTAGCATTTTGCTGCATTTAATTAATTTTGCTACTCTTAAGCTTTTTTGTTACATTTAACTTGCTTTTTTTGCTTCTAGCTAGCATTTTGATGCTTTGAACTTTTTAGCTAGTCTTTTGCTACTGCTAGCTTTCAGTTAGCACTTTTCTTGTTTTAGCAAATATTTTTGCACCTTTTAACAACTCCGTTTCAGCTTCTTAGGCAGAATTCAGAATTCACGCTGCTTTTTTACCAGAAGTTCACAAACTCGGGATCCATTGGTTTAGTTGTGGTGTTAGAACTTCAGCTTTTTTAACACAAAGCTTTGTTTTATTGCTTTAACCTCCTGAGGCCCTGCGTCCACATATGGGAACATTACATTTTGGCTTTGCCATACCTTATACTTCTCTTTGTTCTGTAGTGTTTTATACTTTAAGCCATTTTAATGTTGTGTTATGCTGTAAAAAAATAAAAGCCCATTGTCCCCATCTGAGGACTTTTTTAAATATAAAAGTAGGTCATAACCATGTAACAAAATACAACTTCCTGTTTGAAGAGGAAGCTTTATTTATACACAAATCAGGTCCCATCTAATCATAAATATCTAGGAGATATGTAAAACTCATCGCAAACCAGAGCTCGGGTTTCAGGAGGTTAAAATTTTTAGCATGGAAGTTTCTTGTTCATGTCCACGTGTCAGTACTTGCTTAATAAACCCTTTTACAAGGTTAAACTGATGCACAGTAGGAGTGCTTAAACTGTGTTTAACGAAAAAGTTGAGAAGAAAATTGAAGTACCTTTAAAACTTTTGAAGGTGGAATGCTGTCATCCTGACCTTGACCCAGATTGAAACTGTCTGTAAACAGACAGTTTCAAACCTGACCCAATTCTTATTCATCACCGTCTCCTCACTGCTTTGCTCTGAATCCTTTCATTCTGAGATTTTATCTAAACTTTTTTTTATATCAGAGTTTCCTGTACTTTCTTTTGTCCTTGGTCGGTGCGCCAATTTTTACCGTCAACGAGCTAATGTCTCATTCAGCTTCTGGACACAGAACTGAAGTCCACTCCTCTGTGTGACCTGGTTTCTTTCTATTCCCCTTACGACTTGTCTGCAGAGTCCAAGATGACTGACGAGAAATGAGGCCACGCTTTTACAAGTTTCTGTTTGAGAACAAACTAGAACAGGTTTAAACTGTCTGAAGCTACTTTTACCAACAAAACTTTAGGTTAAGCTGCAAACTTCAGACGTTAAACTTGATCACTGTGGTTAGAAATGCATCGGTAAGCTGGAATATCAAATCCACTCCACCACAGCAAGACAAGAGGTTTGTCTCTAGAAGTCAGCAGTAATAAAATTCAAAACAATTAAGTTAAATATAGAGATTTCCATATTACACTGTAACTGTGTTTGCATTTCAAACAGTGAACTTAAAATGGACGTTATCTGGAACATTTCCACTATAAAACCAGCTGTTGTCTGGTCTGTGGGTGCTGTGAATAAAATATGAAGGAACATGCAGTTATGGAGACACTCTGAATTAGTTGTGGAACTTGGACAAAAACAAAAGGTTATAGTTCTGGAGATGAGACATCTCTTCACAGGGTCCAGTTCATTTGTCTTCTAGCTTCACTCGAATTGGTTCATGTTGGCCCCTTGAGAGGAGCAATCCATCAAGATTACCTCATAAAGGATCATAAACTGTCTGTGTTCACACATCTACTGGGCCTTTACCTCCTTCTTCACTCAGACTTCCTTTTCTCTCTTTCTAGGTTTTATAAATCAATGCACTGCTACTGAGCAGAAAATGCTACAAACATCTGGATTTGTACAGTCGCAACGCTCCTTAGAGAAATTTTAGAAGTTCTACACAGATTTTAGAAGATTCCTAATTTAGGCTTTTGAGAAGTAAAAATGAGGCAAAAGAAAATTTTTACTCTTTAACGTTCCCGGTTTCTCTGCTGTCCTCCTTACAGAGTGCATCGCTGTATTATTTCTGAGCATCTTTGAGATCCCTCGACGTGTTCACCGTTTTAAAACGCATTAAAATGAAGTCCGATTTTTCTTCTGCCTCATAGTGATTCAAAGATGAGTAAGGATGTTTGAAGCTGTGAAAAACTGTTTTTGACAGCAGTTGATGCATTCAAGGCAACTTTAGGATTTTTATTTTTTTATCTCAAACATACAGTGTCGCCTTCTGGTTTATATTTAAAAAGTTAAAAAATAAATTTAATAATACAGGTAGTCCCCGATTTACGAGCGCTCTGATCTACGAGGTTCCAGACTTACGAGCTGGCGAATTATTGGAAAAAACGCAAAAAATACTGAGTTTTCCTGTGTTTTTTCACCACAGTTCGTTAGCTAAACATGTGGACACACGTTTCCGATCATTTTTATGCACTCATAAGCAGTTTTTCGATGAAAAACGAGTGTTTGTAGTCGCGCTAGCAAAACCGTTCCAATTTACGAGCGAATTTCCGGATTTACGAGAAGCGTGGCGGCCGTTCCAAATTACGAGATTTCCGGTTTACGAGCGCCTCGTTGTAACGGATCTTGCTCGTAAATCGGGGACTACCTGTAATGAATTCAATTTATAACGCACTTTTCGTTAGTGAAAATTTACATAATTAATCTATAGAAATATCTAAAGTGCTGGTATTGTTGCTTTTTAAAGTGAATACCTGTACATTTACCGTATTTTCCGGTGTATAGATCGCACCTTTTTATGTTTTTTTTTTTCAAGGCCTGAGACCTATACACCGGTGCGATCTATATATGGCTTATCACTTTCGGCGAAACAAATTTTTAAATCCAGCTCATTTCACAATTACGTTCATTTATTAAGGAAAAGTTCAGCTCAGACACATATTTGCTATAATTTTTATCAAACAAATAATTGTTTTTAAGTGTTAATCTTCTTAAAAGCCTTGCTGTGTGCTCCTGTGGCAGACATTTGCAGCAGAGCTAAACGTAGGTGCGACCTATCTAGGGATTTTTCCAATCTATTGGTGATAATTGGACAATGCGACCTATACAACGGTGCGACCTATACACCAGAAAATATGGTAGTGTGTTTTTGAAGGGAGGCTTTTCTTTGAATCCACTGACACTTTGTCTGATTTACACACCAGTTGTTATCAGCTTTGGCCACCGTGTCCCACAGCTCTTCTAATAACATTCACACTGATAAAGCCTTTTCAAATCACTCCCTGCTCTGCATATGGACTATCGTTAATGAGATCAGGTGTGTGTGTGTGTGTGTGTGTTTTGTTGGGTTTTGTTCAGATGATTTGATCTGTGCTCCACCCTGACTTCAGCTGCTCGTTCCTCTTTACAATCATCTTCCTCTTCTACCACAATAAAGACATCGTGCTGACAGTTGTATCACAAACTAACTCACATCTTGTTCTTCTACGTTGAAAATTTGAATAACTCGCACTTTTGTAGGTACAAAATGTGAACAAAGCCCTTGTGCAAAAAAGGAAGTAGAAAATAAATCATTTTGAATTGTTAAATAATACAGAGTTTGACATTAATGATTAATTTTTACACTTTAAAATTGATGTACTGTATATCGTATTTTCTGCCGTACACACCGCACCGTCCTATAAGTCGCGTCAGTCTAAATATTTCTAATAAAGTGGAAAAATCTATAAATATGTCTCTTTGCCGTATACGTCACATCTATTACGCGTCACTGCTGACAACCGGGAAATGTGGGCCGGTGTTGTGCCAAAAATCGTTTGACTGCCAAATGGCGGCCGCGGGAGCGTTCACGAGAGGACTTTAACCAGAATGTAACAAATTAACAGTTAAAAACAATTGTTTGTTTGCTCAAAATTTTAGCAGAGGTGTGTCTCAGTCTAACTTTTCCTTAATAAATGCACTTTGACGGCCAAATCAGCTGCATTTTCAAAAGTATTCGCTGCCTCGGTGCTCCGGGAGCATCCTATCTTACTGATCTGCTGCAGCCGTATGTCCCACCACATTCTCTCAGATCAGCAGACCAGTTGCTCCTCACAGTTCCAGGAACCTGTCTCAAGCGCAGAGGTGACAGGGCCTTCTCTGTAGCAGGCCCAAGACTTTGGAACAAGTTACACAGGCCCCCCCTCCCTCACAGTTTATAAATCTCGCTCAAAAACACTATTATTCCCTGGCTTTCAGCACTGTGTGATCTGTGCTGAGCCTGTGTGCATCACACTGTGTTGGTCATACTGCTGCTGTTGTTGTTGTTATCCACTGTTTTTTGTTTCTACATTTTGGTTTCCTGTTATGTAGTCTGTTGTTGTGTACTTGGTCTGTCTGTCCGTGTATAGCACTTTGGTGTGCACTGTCACTGTTTAAAGTGCTTTATAAATAAAGTGGTATGGTATATGCATGCAAATCATGAAGGAGGAACTCTGTGCATTTCTTCAAAAATTAAAGCTGCACTATGTAACTTTGTAGTACAGTCTGTAACTTTTCTAACAATATATTTTTAACATATTTCTTCACTCTGTCACTATCTACTGACAGACTGATGTTAGACAAAGTAATCTCTGAAAAAAACTATAGTCCCCTTGCTTCTCTATCAGCATTTATAAAAACACTAAAAACACAGAGTGACCCGCCGTTAACCAGCCAATAAAAACAGAGTTTGTAACCAGCCAATAAAAACAGAGCTTGAATTTGAATCAGCCAATAAAAACAGAGCTTGAATTTGAATTTCAGCAGAGCAAGGTGGAGCAGAGCCATATATGGCTCTGAGGGGGAGGGATCAGAATGCTTTGCCTGTTGAAAATATTTCCAAGTGCTGTGCTCTACAGAAAGTTACACATAGCACCTTTAACAAGCACCTAAAACAATTATTTGTTTGCTCGACATTATAGTAAAAGTGTCTCTCGGTTGAACTTTTAATAAATGCACTTCAATTATGAAATTAGCTTCATTTTGCTGGGGCGTCGCAGCAAAATAAAGCTGATTTTGCTCCAGGTGAGCTTGACAAACATAATTGTGGCAAGCCGATTGTGTCATTAATAACCACTTTTACCTATTACGTGGCACAACAGCATGCCATACTTCTCAAGTGCCCTCTAGTGGCTGAAAATGGTAGTGTTCAATATTTTCAGTCAGAAAGAATGAAAACGGTCATATCTCAGACAAAAATTGGTTTATAAATATGTGGAAACAATCCATGAATATGTCGCTTCGGCATATAAGTCGCAGTGCATGTAAATTATGCAAAAAAACATGACTTATAGGCCAAAAAATACGGTAAGCATATGTTTTAAAGTTTTCAGAGATGGTCCTGAAATCAAAAGCAGCTGGTTTAAGTAAAGTCAAAGTCAAAAGTCAAAGTCAAAGTCAACTTTATTGTCAGATCTGCAATATGTACAGTGCAGGACATACACAGGACCGAAATTGCGTTTCTCTCAGTCCCTCGGTGCAACAGTAAACATCTAAACATTGAAACACTGAAACATATAATAATAGACATAAGCATAAAAATAGTAAAACTAACACTGTCCTGTGTGTTTTTTTTTTTTTTTTTTTTGCATAGTGGTATAAAAAAAGAGTATAAAAAGTATAACTAAAATAAACTAAAGGTTTCTAGCATTGACATTTGCAAAGTGGCAAAGCAGCGAATGAGTCAATGTACACAGTATATGTATGAGGTAGTAGTTGATGTTGTTGTAGAGGCAAAAAGTGGCATATGCAGTAAGGCACATTGGGCATCCCTAAATAAGACCGTTCAGAGCACACTGTATATGTACCAGCAGTGGTGTAGATATTAAAGTAGTGTAAATAAATGTAAACAGTAGTAATTACATGTAAGCAGTAGTAATAAAAGTAAACAGTATTAATAAATGTAAACAGAGAATGTAAACAGTATTATGATTATAGGCAGTGATGTAATACAGACATTAGTGCAATTATGAGAAGTAGTGCAAACTGTATGAGCACATGACCGAGAGTTTAGTGAAAACCCGTTTGGTGACACAGAGTCTAGTGTTAAAAACTTTGTGTTGAGTGATAATATGTGAGAAAGTTTTAGTGTTAAGGCAGTTCAAATGGGAGGGGAGGCAGAGCAGGCAGAGTGTTTAGCATTCTGACTGCCTGATGAACAGAGCTGTCTCTCAGTCTGCTGGTTCGAGCCTGGAGACTCCTCAGTCTCCTTCCTGATGGCAGCAGTCTGAAGCAGCTGTGTAGTGGGTGTGTGGGATCACCTGCCATGCGGTGGGCTTTCCGAGTGAGGCGTTTGCTGTGTAAGATTTGCTGTGTAAAATTGTTTTTATCTGCTATGTATAAAAAGCAATTTGGATTCTGTTTTAAGAACAGTTCAAAAGTATTACATTTTTTATATCAAAGCCGTCAAGCATAAACTTTGTGTGTCCATATTTTTACAGATTGGGGCGAAAATAACATTTGAAAATTAGATGTTTTGTCTTTGTCTCAACACACTACAGCAGATACCATTAGAAATACTTTAATGTAACGTTAACATTAATTATGGAGTGTGACGAAGGAGCCGTCACGAGCCGGGACTTGATTATTTTGAGTCTGTATCAGCGTGCGAGCACACCCACACACACGTACACACTCGCTAACTTACCATATTTTCCGGACTATAGGTCGCTGCTTTTTATCATTTTTTCATGGCCTGCGACCTATAGTCAGGTGCGACCTATATGGCTTTTTATAAAATAAGCTGATTTGTAATCATTTATTAACAAAAATTAAACTGAGACACACTCTTACAATAATGTCAGCTAACAAATATATTTTTTAGGTGTTTATCCTGCTAAAATTATTCATTTATTAAAGAAAAGTTCAGCTCAGACACATATTTGCTATAATTTTTTATCAAACAATTAATTGTTTTTAAGTGTTAATCTTCTTAAAAGCCTTGCTGTGCGCTCCTGTGGAAGAGACATTTGCAGCAGAGCTAAACACGGTCCACATTTTGACGTAGGTGCAACCTATATTCAGGTGCGACCTATATATGGATTTTTCCAATTCTTTGGCAATAATTGGACAATGCGACCTATACTCGGGTGCGACCTATAGTCCGAAAAATACGGTACTTTTTGTTGCAGCTTAAAACTGACGCGGTCATCGTGGGTGCACACGCAGTTTTCCAGCTTCAGTTAAAATATCCATTCTGGTCTGTTTTCAGTTCCCATCATTTTCCCCCGTGTTTTCAAACAGGATTGTTTCCGGATTGGGGCGTACCAGGAGAGAGTCATGTGATGATGTAGTGACATCATCAGAACGTATTGAGTGTTTTTATTAAGTATTGTATTTTGATTACAGGTTTATTTATTTATTTCATCATTATTATTATTATTATTATTATTATTATTATTATTATTATTATTATTATTATTGTATCCTTTGAGAGTTTGAGTCAGAAGTAATTAGTTGTTTTGCTTGATTGGTCTTCCTGTGGGCGGAGCCTGTGGCTTTAAAAGCTGGGCTGTGCGCTGCAGGCAGTCAGTCGATGGCTAGACTCCAGCCAAGTCACAGTGAAGGTGATGGACTCTTGTCTCAAAGGTACTGTTTGTCTTTTTTAACCTGCCTTGGACATCCTTGTTGTATATATTTTTCACCTAACATCTTTGTTCACCTGAAGAAAAGCTAATAAATTCCACAAAAGTGAACTCTGGCGATGGACAGTCATCTTTGTTTGTCCAAGTCATAGAGGAACCCCGTCACATGGAGAATAACCATTGTGGGGTTAAGATTAATAGTCTTGTTTAAGCAGATTAAAATGGCTCAAGTGGGAATAAGTCCTTGAGTCAAACTTGTCTGTGAAGAGCACAGCAGCTGCAGACAAAACTCTTAAACAACCAAACTCAAGCACAGAAATAAATATTGAAATCATATATTTTGTACTTATTGATACAACTGTTCTGGTAAAACTATAAAAAGACTGATTCCCTAATTGTACCGTGAAACAGTGGAAGTGTGAAAACACATTTATATGTTTACTGACATATCTAGTCTTTATCACTACATCACAACATATATAATATTTGTTTATTTACACCTCAATAAATCCAGCATACATGTATATAATATTTGTTTATTTACACCTCATAATAAATATCTTAGTGTTATCAACAAAAACAGATTCTGAAATATTAATGTAATTCCTTTAGCAATCTTTCTAACACCAACATGTGATGACACAGCAGTAAACTAATTTTTTATATTATAGCAGCACTGTTTGAAATAAAAGCCTAGCATTTCTTGAAGTAATGCATTAGTCCCACTAAAATCCACACCAAAGTTTTAAACAAAGATCCTTTGATGAGAAATGATGGAGTTGTAGCTGTTTTGGTTAAAACTTGTAAATGACATTATTCATGATCTCACACGATATTGGGAGATTTATTGAGATATGTTGATGTCAGAGTCGTGTTAAGGTTGACTCAGCTTCTCCACATCTAGTTTTAGCTCAGTCTATGTAAAACAAGCCCAGTTAAAGACATTTTTGTGTTTGCGATGGTTGCTTACCTGTGGCAGCCTTCTTGATTTGGGTTTATTCCAAAAGTTAACTAGCTGTAGACGTACTTCCAGTGATTACTTCCTGAAAGCCAAATTAAAATTAATCCAGTAGTTCTCCAGATATTTTGCAAAGGGTACAGACAAATGAACACCTGTGAAAAGGTTCGCACTTTCGGTGGCAGACGATGAGACAAATCAATAAGTAATGTCAAGTTAGAACTAATGTCAAAAAGGAACACATCTTGCAAACAGAATCCTGCATAGATCATCAAGAAGTACAGAAACAAAGGTTAAAGGTGGCTACTAGGCTGGATGGATGGATGGTTGGATAGATAGCTGGCTAGCCGGGTGGAAATTTGAGGCATCCAGTATCATGTTCTAATTATACAGAAAAAAATGCATATAAAAAAAAAAGGAAACGGAATACACAGATTTGGACAAAGATGGTAGGGAGTACTACATTCATGATTAACCTAAATATATGCATACATACACATCCAAGCATACATATACATTGGCATTGGCAAAAGCCTATGCAGACATGTTCCTGTTTTTTATTTTTCTACATCTACCTTATAATCTGTCTGTTTTGCTACTTTGATATCTTTGTTTTAATTTGTTTTAAAAAAAATCTGTATTTCTCTCATATGTTTGTCTATTGTTGATTGTTTAAGGAAATTCTACTGTTACTGTTGTCGTCATTCTTTAGTTTGTAGACAGGTCTCTCTTGTAAATGAGTCCTCGAGGCTCCATGAGATTAACCTGCCTAAATAAAGGTTGAATGAATGAAAATACATGTATATACATATACGTATCAAGTTCAAGTAAACTTTATTGTCATTACCATCTCGTGTGGTACATGAGATGGAAAGAAATTATGTACACAGGGTCCCAGTTACACCCAAAAATAGCAAAGATTTGTACTTGTACTATACATTCATACACATACATATGTGCCACATACAAATGTTTATCATCCAAACATTTTCAGCTAAATTTTCCATTTTTCCCTCAAGGTATGTCACTCCTAATCTCCTGGCCTGGTGCAACATTACTGTTGAGCAGTATTCTGACAAATTACATCGGTACATTCATTCAACTTTTATTTATACAAATAAATCACATTGAGCCTCAAAGACTCATTTACAAGTGAGATCCGTTTAAACACATGTACAATACAGTACAGTTTGCAGTGGTGATCTTTTAGTGTTTTTTTTATTATTATTTTTTTTACTTGTTTTTGGACACTTGCCTTTATAACAAAAGCATAGTATCACAACACCAAAGCCCTTCCAAACAAAAAATTCCTGGTTATCAGGGTCTACGGAGATTAGTTTTACAGAATACGTCACATAAATGTGCATGCTCATACCCAGAGCAGCTCTCTTTGGCACTAACCCAAGGCACTCTAAGGCAGCCATGATTTAAGGTCTCTAATTAAGTTGCTAACTGCGACACTATCGCAGTTCACATTTTCTCTGTGCCCGGAGGAGAAGATTTTAAGGCATGAGGAAGGAATGCTCAGCAGAGAATATCAGGTGGAAAAGAGGGGTCCTGGCCGTAGCTGAGACAAGAGACAGTGAATGTGTTGCCTGAGAGAACAAAGAGAGAACTGGGCCAAAATATAGTTTTCATCCGGTCCCAGGGTACAAATACATTTCGGAATTGTGTCCAGATTTAATCACTGGAGTTGCTGGAGAAGAAACATCCTGATGTGACACGGTGAAAAATGGAGATGGAAAGTCTTCTTTTAAAAGTCTTAGTTGGTTCTGCTAAATGCACTGAAAGGTTCAGAACTATCAGACTCTGATTTGTTCTGAAGCTGA
This sequence comes from Garcialebias charrua, assembly GCA_038048925.1. NCBI lineage: Eukaryota > Metazoa > Chordata > Actinopteri > Cyprinodontiformes > Rivulidae > Garcialebias > Garcialebias charrua. The sequence goes on from JBBPBX010018077.1 coordinate 21,100, forward strand.
ACATCTCTGTGCGTGTGAGAGGCTGAGTGAAATATAACCTTGACATCCCCAAAAGGGACTTCAAGTCACTCAGAATATCACATGTCCCCCACTGGAAACTCATTTAAATCACAGTGGCATCAATCTGGGATGACCCAGTTTTTCTGTGTCAGGCTCTGTATCTGTTCCTTTACGTGGACACCTTGATCCCTCTGGTTTTACCTGTAGTGAGTTTTAAAAAGTGTATGACTAAGTGAGGTGTGAAATAACCCATTGTCCTTTGTGAAATTACACTCCAGAGAAAAATCACTGTTAGAGATGTCTCATGCTGCGATCTAATGTCTAATGGATTATATTTGGAAAACACAACAAAATGGGGCGAGCACACGGCATCATATCACTTCACTCAGAGCTGGATAATGTTGGCTGATTTCTTGATTTTTATTAAAAGCAGGGTGTCACTGTTCATACGTTGGTACAGCGGTTTTCAAACTGAAGGGACAACTACAAGTGGGGGAGCTGGTTCATTATAGTTGTAGTGGTATATGTTATAAAATGGACAAGTTATGAACTGTTAATAATTCAGAAAATTATCTAACCTTGGAGCACCACCTTCAAAAGAAGGAAAAGTATAAATGTATGATTTATATGATTATAAGTCTCAATAAAATACTATTATTATTATTATCATAGACATTACTGGCTCCAGGGTGGGTCCTCAGTAACACACGTTACTGGGGACACTGAGCTCCTATCTGTTTTCTGTCCATAAGAGTCTTCATAGTCGCTCTTTGTCTGGCCTGTGTCACCTATGGCCAAACTGCCTTGGGAGACCCTACCGGAGACAATTACAACTGCCCCTGACATCACATCACCTAGGATCATTCAGGCACACAAACTCCTCCACCACTATAAGGTGGTGACTCCAGAAGGAGAGCAGTGTTTGTTTTTATTGAGATAAAGGAATATAATAATATGGTGAATATGGATGGTGAATGATGTTTGGAAATTATCCTAATGTGCAAACTTGAAGTAAACCAAAACATACTATCACATAGATAAGAAATAAGTTGCACTGAGGCAAAACTTTGGAATTTGACCTATTACAGTTTGAGGGGCAGACAACTGAAATCAAACAAATACAATCTGCCAAATAAATAAATCATGGCAGAAATTCTAAAATTGGGAAACTTATTAAAGACTCGTTGAATTGGACTGCTGTGTCTATCTTGAAGTACCTTGATCACCAGCAAATGATAAAAGTTGTTTGTACTACAAAGTCATAGATCTGGTTCAGCTCCTATGGTAGATACCAGGCAGGTTTCGTTGCCGGATCCGGTAGGTGAGCTTGGAAGCAGAAGATCTCCCGAAGGTACTTGTGTCAACTATCTAGCAGTGTTGCCAGATCTCATGATACAAATCGGATTCCAAAAAAGTTGGGACACTAAACAAATTGTGAATAAAAACTGAATGCAATGATGTGGAGGTGCCAACATCTAATATTTTATTCAGAATAGAACACAAATCACAGATCAAAAGTTTAAACTGAGAGAATGTATCATTTTAAGGGAAAAATATGTTGTTTCAAAATTTCATGGCGTCAACAAATCCCAAAAAAGTTGGGACAAGTCCATTTTTACCACTGTGTGGCATCCCCCCTTCTTCTTACAACACTCAACAGACGTCTGGGGACAGAGGAGACCAGTTTCTCAAGTTTAGAAATAGGAATGCTCTCCCATTCATGTCTAATACAGGCCTCTAACTGTTCAATCGTCTTGGGCCTTCTTTGTCACACCTTCCTCTTTATGATGCACCAAATGTTCTCTATAGGTGAAAGATCTGGACTGCAGGCTGGACATTTCAGTACCTGGATCCTTCTCCTACGTAGCCATGATGTTGTGATTGCTGCAGAATGTGGTCTGGCATTATCTTGTTGAAAAATGCAGGGTCTTCCCTGAAAGAGATGACGTCTAGATGGGAGCATATGTTGTTCTAGAACAGGGGTCTGCAACCTTTACAGTCAAATGAGCCATTTTACGCCTTTGTTCACTAAATTAAGTGTTCAGAGCCGCAACAACCTGGCACAACTGTGGTTATCAACTGGTGGTCCATGGGCCACTTAAGGTTTTTTAGAGGGTTTTTTTGTGGCCACTAGGGGTGGCATCATAAAGATAAAATAATAATTTATATTTTTACCATTTTAGACAAATGAAAAGACCAGATTCTTTTAAAGAGATGTTTTTAATAAAAACTATGAACAATGCAGACCTAGGGTTTTTTTTTTTATTGTGGAAAAATTAATTGGTTATAGAAATAAAGCATAAAGTTAAAGTGGATATGTTTTACTCCTTGTACTTATTCCAGTATTCACATATTTGCAAAATAAATGACTGGAAAACTTCTAAAACTACCAGTTGTCCTTTTTTTGTTGTTTGTATAACAACCAATAAAATTCAGTTTTATGTCAGTTTTGGTCAAAGCTTGAAAGAGCCGTTGCAGAGGAACCAAAGAGCCGCATGTGGCTCTAGAGCCACAGGTTGCAGACCCCTGTTCTAGAACGTGAACATAGTTCTCTGCATTAATGGTGCCTTTCCAGACATGCAAGCTGCCCATGCCACAAGCGCTCATAAAACCCCATACCATCAGTGATGCAGGCTTCTGAATGGAGCATTGATAACAACTTGGGCTATCCTTGTCCTCTCTGGTCTGGATGACATGGCGTTCCAGTGTTCCATAAAGAACTTCAAATCGTGACTCATCTGACCACAGAACATCTTCCATTTTGCCACACTCCATTTTAAATGACCCCTGACCCAGTGCAAACGTCTGAGCTTGTGGAGCTTGCTTAGAAATGGCTTCCTCTTTGCACTGTAGAGTTTCAGCTGCAACGGCGGATGGCACGGTGGATTGTGTTCACTGACAATGCTTTCTGGAAGTATTCCTGAGCCCATTCTGTTATTTCCTTGACAGTGGCATTCCTGTTTGAGGTGCAGTGACGTTTAAGGGCCCGGAGATCACGAGCATCCAGTAGAGTTTTACGGCCTTGACCCTTACGCACAGCGATTGTTCCAGATTCTCTGAATCTTTTGATGATGTTATGCACGGTTGATGATGATAACTTAAAAGTCTTTGCTATTTTACGCTGGGTAACACCATTCTGGTATTGCTGCACTATCTTTCTGCACAACAATGGTGGAATTGGTGATCCTCTTACCATCTTGGCTTCTGAGAGACACTGACACTCTGAGAAGCTCTTTTTATACCCAATCATGTTGTCAATTGACCTAATTAGTGTTAATTGGTCTTCCAGCTGTTCGTTATATGCTCAATTTCCTTTTTCCAGCCAACTGTATTGCTACTTGTCCCAACTTTTTGGGGATTTGTTGACACTGGGACATTTTGAATCAACATATTTTTATTTTGAAATGTTACATTTACTCAGATTAAACTTTTGATCTGTCATCTATGTCAACTTTTGATCTGTCATCTATGTTCTTTTACGAATAAAATATTGACATTTGCCATCTCCACATCATTGCATTCAGTTTTTATTCACAATTTGTTTAGTGTCCCAACTTTTTTGGAATCCGGTTTGTAGAAATAAGCATCAAGTTCTATGAAAACAAGCCCAAAACGAGCCCAACTGGCAACCCGCCACATTGTGTAAAACAGAGGCCGTTTTTAGACAGAATAAACATATATATTTTATTGCATTACACATAAACTATAGCAAAATTATGCTAATCACTTGTCTGACTTGGTTATAAGAAAAACAGGACATTTGTGAAAACTTTGAGTAGCAGAACTTTGGATAAATAAAGGAAACTTAAACTTTGTGGTGAATTAAAAATGACAAGTTTGGAAGTTGTTGGCCACTGATGGAAAACATGATTATTACAGCCCTTTCAGAGTAGGCATGAATATGGAAGACCAGAAGAATTATTGTTTTAACTGAATAAAACATAAATTAATCACTGAGTTCATGAGATGTGAGGGCAGTGAGTCTCAACTCCTGCCTTTTGGAGGGGCTCTTGGTCTTTGCTTGGTCCTGAGAGCATGAGTGTCATTGAGTTACTCTTTAAAGTAGGTTTGGAGGAAATTTACTATTGGGTGTAAAACATGTCTGGGACCGCCTTGGAGCTGTTAAAAATGTAACTCTGTGACAATATCAACAACCACGTCATTTTATTGTTGACTTGAAGAGTCAAAAGGTCTGGTGTGGATTAACAAACTGGGTTTTTCGATCAGTCGGCATTCTTTGTCTCTGATAAGATCAACAGAAACCTCTTTTATTTTCCAGAAACTATTGGCTTTTGTTGGGTTCAAAAGTGCATCCTATGTAAATGAAGAGTACGGCTGCTTTAGGATAAATCTCTGAGTTAGCAGATTTTAGATGAAGTACCTGTAGTTCAAAACACAATGGACAGTGTGACAACTCTTATTTTTATTAGTGTACATGAAATGCACACTAAAATATATCAGTTGAGATCTTGTTTGTTCCTCCTTTTTTTGACATTGTTGCCACTTTGATTTGTTTTTTATGAAGTATGGATCCATTTCTTACTGTTCAGCCAACATATGACCGGATAGAATTGAAGATGAGTGGAGAAGAAAAAGTTTGAAGTGATGTTGGTTGTTTGGAGGAGTTGTGCCTTTAAATCAGGGTCAAACGGTCAGAGTGAAAATGGTTGAGTTGTTCTCACTGCTGGACTTCAGCTGGACATTCAGCGTATTCATGTTGACACACCAATTTCAGTTGTCCCATTTCTCTTTAGTCGTGACCTGCATGTAAATGTACTGTAGATGAAATGAGGAAAAGCAGCTTCAAATCAAAGAGATGAAACAAATCTTTCTAGAATGACAATGATCGACTAATAAAAAGACCGGTTTTTGTACATGTTTGAGAACTCCCTGCTGACATGACGTTTAATAAAATAATGTTACTCATTGAAACATTACACTTCAGACATGCAAGTCTTTTGAATGCTAAATAAGAATATGCAAAGATCTTGAAAAAGCATTAAAATCACGTTCAGAAAAGAACATCAGTTAAAAATAAAATGTGCTAATAATACTGTAATAAAATGACATCATTCCTCATTAATACAGTATAGGGGCTCAGTGTTTGTGCCAAATA
>JBBPBX010018077.1:30895-46066 GCA_038048925.1 Garcialebias charrua
ATTATCTAAGAATTATTTGTGCATTAAATTGAATGAACATGGTCTGGATAGCCCACAGACATACCATAAAAATTTATAGGACCAATAATCGGTCCCCTTTAAACCAAACTCCAACCAGCGTTTTAATGTAAAACTAACACGGAGCTACTAAATTCATCAGGATCTGCATCAATGGGATTTTTTTTCCCCCACCAGTGACCTTGATCTGTCTCCCAGCTCCCTTCCTGATGCTCCTCTGGCCCCTCCTGTGTTTGGTTGACTTGATTAAATCCATGGTGTAATGAGGAACAAATTACGGCTTGTGCAGCATGATGATGACTTGTGTAATTAGTATGTTCTTCCACCTCCTTGAAGAGATCTGTTTGAGTGTGGCTCTTCTCCCAATTCACAGATCTTCTCATCTAGCCTTTCTCATTTGTTGGATGTGTTCCCTGCTTCATCTTTCTCTGTACATGACTGTGTGCTTCATGTTGCACAAACAGGGAAGTAAATAGCCAATATGTATTCATGAGTACTAACTTGAGGCATTGCCAGCGGAGTCATCAGTCTCTGGCCTGAAAATGATTTCATCAGTGCTCTTAATGATCCTGCAGACTCACTGTTGCAGGGTGTTTGGCTTTACCTGGCATACCTGACATGTGTCTTGAGAACAAAGAGGAAAGGTCTCAGCTTGTTTTGAGACAAACAAACAAACATACCTAGAACGTCACGTGTACAGGTAGTCCCCGATTTACGAGCGAGATCCGTTACAACGAGGCGCTCGTAAACCGGAAATCTCGTAATTTGGAACGGCCGCCATTTCTCTCGTAAATCCGGAATTTCGCTCGTAAATTGGAACGGTTTTCGCTAGCGCGACTACAAACACTCTATTTTCATCCAAAAACTGCTTATGAGTGCATAAAAATGATCGGAAACGTGTGTCCATATGCTTAGCTAACTAACTGTGGTGAAAAAACACATGAAAACTCAGTATTTTTTTCGTTTTTTCCAAAAATTCGCAGCTCGTAAGTCTGGAACCTCGCAGATCAGAGCGCTCGTAAATCGGGGACTACCTGTACTTTCTATTTAGTTTCAATAACCTGCCTCGTACTTTCATTTCACGAGTGTTCATAGAAGCTAGAGATACATGATCTAGGATCTTTTCTGCTCTATGTTCAAAGAGTTTAGCATCAAGAGAAGCAGGTTTTACTGCCTGGACTGTAAACCTGGTTTATTTCCTACCAAGCAGTTCTGTATTTTACTACTTAGTGACTAAAGCTGGACTTCTTGTTTTAATACATGTTAATAGGCCTGTTACATGTTAAATTTGGCAATAATTACTAATTACTGTCAAATGTCGAACAATATTATCATGTATCGCAATAATTTCTGAGACAATTAGTGACTAAAGCTGGGCTTCTTGTTTTAATACATGTTAATAGGCCTGTTGCATGTTAAATTTGGCAATAATTACTAATTACAGTACTGTCAAATGTCAAACAATATTATCATGTATCGCAATAATTTCTGAGACAATTAGTGACTAAAGCTGGGCTTCTTGTTTTAATACATGTTAATAGGCCTGTTACATGTTAAATTTGGCAATAATTACTAATTACAGTCAAATGTCAAACAATATTATCATGTATCGCAATAATTTCTGAGACAATTAGTGACTAAAGCTGGGCTTCTTGTTTTAATACATGTTAATAGGCCTGTTACATGTTAAATTTGTCAATAATTATAATTACTGTCAAATGTCAAACAATATTATCATGTATCGCAATAATTTCTGAGACAATTAATCGCCCAGCAAAATTAGTTATCATGACAGGCCTACATGTTCAACAATAATTTCGTCGTCAGTCAGTTTACAGTTTGTACTTGTCTTTTAAACATTGTTGTAATTCAGTGTTTTCATCCTTGCTGGGATGTAAATCCTTTCTCCCTCTGCTCTTTTCTTTGTCCAGTGGAATTGGTAGAAACTGGCCGTGGGCGTCAGGCGGGAGCAGCATCCTGGCGGAGTACGGCACCCTGCATTTGGAGTTCATGCACCTCAGCAAACTCTCAGGAAAACCAGAGTTTGCTCAGAAGGTAACGGCGACTACAGAAAGAGAGAAAAAGACAGAGACGCTGGATTTTTGGACCATGTTGCACAAATCTGTTTCAATGTGTAAATGCTGAGCCAGCTCTAACGTCATGGCTTTCCTGTTTTTAATTTTTCACAAGCTTTTTGCAGTCGAACTACTTTGGTATATTTTGTTCTATCTATAGTAGCATAAGACAGACATAGCTGGATATTTACGAATAATTAAAACTTTTAGTCATTCAAAAATGTTCAGCTATTTCTATCTTCATATGCTACTTTTAAACTAACTGACCTTTTGATACTTTTAGCTTCTAGTAACCTTTTGGTAATTTTTATAGCCTTTTGCGATGTTAGCATTTAGCTAACCTTTTTATACGATGAGCTAGCATTTTCTACTTTTGGACTATAGCTAACCTTTTGTTACTCTTAGCTAGCTTTTTGCTACTTTTAACTTCTAGCTACCATTTTGTTACTTTAAGCTTTAAGCTAGTTTTCTGTATTGTGGCATTTAGTTAAAGTTCTGTTTGTTTCACTTTTACCAACTCAGTTTTAGCTTCTTCAGCAAACTCTTTCAGCACAAAGCATTCACGCCGCATCTCTAATTTCTCCTATTATTTTCTTACCGATAGGTCATGAACATCAGGAAAGTACTAAATCGCCTGGACAAACCCCAGGGGCTCTACCCCAACTACCTGAACCCAAACAGTGGCCAGTGGGGCCAACGTAAGTTTTTCTCACCCTTCTATTGAGTTTCACATGTTAACAACATAATGTCTTCAGTTAGCATTTACATCCCTATTTATGTCCGCTTTTGACACGTCAGAATAAAAAAATTATATTACTATTTATAAATTAAACATTTGAATGAAACTACACACCAGCTTATGTATGAACATTTTAAACCAAGGCTTCCTGAGATCTGATAGCACTCAGAGTATGTGATCAGAACGAGTCTCGGCTACTACCACACCAACATTTAGCTTGATATCTGTAAAAGTGACTATGCTGTAAGAATTGTGTGTTTGCCAGCCATTCTGAGGCTAACTCCAAATGTTTATCAGTTGTAGATGTTTATCCAATAATTACTTTAAGAGTTTCATCAAAATCCTTCCATTGAGATATTTTGCTGACATACATTCAGACAAGTACATGGTCACTTGTCTTGCATGGCGGATAGGAATAAACATGTTAAAAACTTTACACTTGATAAAAAACTTTTTTGTTTTAATTATGTCAGACATTCAGAGACATATAAAATTATATATTTACAAATGTTTATAAATATTTCCTGTCCCGTGCAGACATTTTACAATACTTTGTACAAATTCAAAACAAAACTATACCTTCTACCACAAAATAAAGGTGAAACTGTCATGAAATTACTTAAAGGATCAGTATGTAACTTATTTTTTAAACATGTTTCTTCACTCAGCCACTATTTCATGATAGATTGATGTTTGACAGGTAATTTCTGAAAAAAACTATAGTCCTCTGGCGTCTCCCGGTGGTAATAAAAGCATTTATAAAAACCAAAGCGTCCCGCGCTTAACCAGCCAATAAAAACAGATTTTATAACCAGCCAATAAAAACAGAGCTTCTAACTTCTCACACTTCTAACCCACGCCCCAGCCTGTCAGCCCGCAGCGAGCCCCGCAGCGAGCCCCGCAGCGGCCGCGCAGGTTCTCGTTTTAATTGCAAAGCGATGCAAAACTGTTTTGTATGTGACACAAATGTATTAAATTCCCCTTCTTCATCCCTGCTCTGGACTTTTCTTTTGTTTTTTTGCCAAAAGTCAAGTGATCGCTTCTTCCTCCAGACCTCCACTGACAGAAATGAGGAAGTCACGAGCGAATTAAATCATGTCCAACGTGGCTGCGTGAAGCTCTGCAGATTTCAGGGTGTTTTTGTTTTGCTGGACCAGTGCTCCATGTTTTTATTTTATTTTTTAGAACGTTTTATTAACATATAATCACAGAACTTTGCAGCGGCTGAGACGGGACGTAGTGGAGGCGGAGCATTCCAGGCTGTAGCGTGACATGAGCAAGGTGGAGCTGAGTCATATATGGCTCTGAGTGAGGAGGGACCAGAAACGTGTCTCTGTTCAAAATTTTTCTAAGTGCCAGCGTATTCCAGATACTGCAGACAGCACCTTTAAGCAGGATAAATTCTTTAGTTTATATGACCTTCAAGTCCTTCATTAGAAATTTGTGTTCATTATTTGATAAATGTAGTTGAGGTTGGAACTGAAACACTAATGCATGCAAATTGCAGCTCCTCCACACCAGCGTTAAACACATTCTCATTTTTCAAATCTTTTTCACCTGTAATTTGTTCCAGTTAAAATCAGGAGAGTTCAAACCCAAATCTTGTAATGTAATCACTGCCGTCTAATGCTCACACTGAAATGACCAGGGAGAACTCAAACTGCGCTAACCTCTAGGTGGACACAGACGTTTGTGCTCTGAGGTTCTGACTTGCTTTTAGTACTTTATTATATTTAAAAAATCGAGAACCGTTATTTTAAAACAATCCTGATGAATTGTATAACTCACTGTTTTATGTGTTAAAAGCATTTTAAATAATTAAAGGCCTAATTCATATCACCCATTGTCTTTCACGCAGAATTTTAAACCAAATTGTTTCATGTTGCTAAATGACAAAGTTGATGCTGTTCTGGTTAAATCTTGAAATAATAAATAACATTGTCACACTCTGTATGTGTTGGGGAAGAGTTTAAGCTACTACCACATCAAATGTAGATTATTGCAGCCAGTTTTTCTGTTTGGTGACAAATAGCTGTAGTGGCCATGTTGAATTATTGACTCCAGATGTGTGTAGGTTTACATCCAGTGACTTATTAACCTGACTTTCTAAAAGTAAAATTAAAATCCAACCAGGAGTTCTTGGGATATTTTGCTGACAAAGTTGACTCCCAGCAGTTTTTGCAAAAGCAAAGATGTTGCATAATGAGTAGTACTTGAAGTTTGGGTTCAACAGTGAAGCAGCGTTGGGCTACATCCGCACTGCAGGAAAATTCAACCCACATCAAAGCCATCAACAACCTAGCTCCATTTTATATTAGAGATCTTATTGTTCCATGTTTTCCTAACAGTGCACTTCACTCTCAGATTGCAGGTTTACTCGTAGTTCCTAGAGTTTCTAAAAGCAGAATGGGAGGAAGATAGTTCAGTTCTCAGGCTCCTCTCTTGTGAACCAACGTCCAGTTTCTGTCCATGAGGCTGACACATTGTCCAGTTTCAAGACTTTCCTTTTTGATAAATCCTATAGTTAGGGTTGGCTTGTTATGCTGTCATAGACTTAGACTACTAGAGGACAAATTGACTTAATTTCCTTAAATTATTTGTTCAAATTGAATAGTTTTCATTTTATACTATTCCTAAACGTGATTCTCGACCTGCCATTGTGTATCTGTTCCTACCAAACCCAACCGTTCGAAGCAGATAGCCGCTTGTCCTAAGCCTGGTTTTGCTAAAGGTTTCTTCCTCAATAAGGAGTTTTTCCTTTCCACTGTCGCCTTCATGCTTGTTCAAGACGAGAGTTCTGTGATGGAGTTGAATTCAAGGCAGTCTTCTCCTCTGTTGTATAATGTTAAATTATTATTTTCACATATGAATGTTTCTGTTCGGTGCCCTGAGACGACTTCTGTTGTGACTTGGTTCTATATACAGGTAGTCCTCAGGTTACGACGGTCTCGAGTTACGAAGTTTCGTGGTTACGGCGCATCTCCCATTAAATATATATATATATATTTTGAAAAGCCGAGTTACGCAATTTCTGGTTTTACGTCGTAAACGTGGTGGCGGAGGAAGCGGAGACGTTGCGTATGGACCGAGGTTGACTGCAGAACCAGCGCAAAGCAGTGGAAAAGTACAGGCAGCTACAGATCTTGGAGGAGCAATGAGCTAACATGCTAACAGACCTTACTGTAAACGCTCTGGACCCAGCTGGACGGCGGTTGTACGTCGTAAATGATTAGAGAATACGGAGGATGGACCGAGGTGGACGGTGTCACCAGCATCAAAGTAGGCTAATAACTGGTTTTGCACTTCATTATGGCTCAAAACATATGTGTTTTTTAATAAATATGTAGGGTACTGTGTTAGGATAGGCTAAGTGCTTGTATATGGTGCAGTATGCACGTATATTTCGACTTACTTCGAAAATCGGTTTACGACGCTGCGTAGGAACGGATCTACATCGTAAGTCGAGGACTACCTATAAATAAACTGAATTGGTATTTTCATGCCAGTCTGAACGTGACGAGTCCGATTTTCTAACCTACAGTAGGTCTTCATATGTGGTTCAGATACAAATCCATGTTTTGTTTTGTTTTTCAAAGCGACTGCAGTGTGCATTTCATCAGATTTTTACATCAGTAACATGGATTTAAATGGATCGATCCAAATATTGATGATAATAAAACCAACCTGGTGCGGATTAAATCTTGGAGCTCTTCAGCTTCAGAGCCAAAGTCCAGTTGCTTCGTCTTTTCTTTGGCCATGCCCCGGCTGACTCAGAATCTACATCTGACATTAACGTGATGGATCGATACTCGAGTTTGTTTCTACTTTCATTACGTCGCTCATGTTACAAAAAAACAGTGTTGCGCCCAAAAAGCTGTCAAGAGACGAGATTAAATATAAATGCTGGACAAGACGAGCATGTCAGACAATGAGCGCACAACAACTTCAGAATCGATACATAGTATGTGTAGCATCCATATTTACGTTCCTAAACACAGCGTGCTATGTGTAAAATCACGGTGTTTTTTTTCTGCGTGTCGCCTCAGAACTGTGAAACTGTTCCCACTGGAGTCTGATGGAGGTCGCATTGCAATGATGCGAACAATTACACCAAACAATCTGGTTTGAGCATTAAGACCTGCGGTGTGGACGTAGCCTTAGTCTCTACCTGCCCATACTCAAATCTAAGTACCGGTACACTTGATCCACTTATTGGTGTAATTTTGTAGTTGTATGCACTCAGCTAACAGTTGTGTCCTTCATCGTTGTCATTAGAGGGAGTCTTCTGTCAAACGTTTCATCTCTGGTATTCTGTCTTTACGCTCCACTGCTCTCAATCTGAAGGCCTCCATTCTGTCCTCTTCCTTACATCAGACCTCTGTCATTACCGCCATTACCTGCTTAGCTACACGCTTGAAGAGTCAGCTAATGGATTTAAAATTACAGCCTATCAGAAACATAAAAGTGTGGACGTGTGCTTACATGGGCCGAATGTGAAGATTCTCATCGATGACATGAACGGAGAGGGAGACACGATGATGTGAAAGATGTTCAACACGGTTCCGACGGAGCGTGATGAGATGAGGCGTGGAAGGAACGACAGCGGCACAAAAACTGACTTCGAAAAGGTTTCCTGACATTAGTCAACGTCTTTTACGTCCTTTTAAAATAAGACATGAATATGAGACAATTTATCTTTAATTAACCTCACAGAAATTGAAAAAAATAAAACTCATCTAAATATAAAGTTTGCAGTCTGACGTTCAGACAGTTCGGCGGCTGGTGAAAGGATCGTGTTTTTGTTTTAATCGACTGCCGCACACGTCTGTTCAATTGTCTGCTCTGTTAGTAAAATATCTCATGAACCACTGGATGTGTTTTCACTAGGACAATTATAAAAAGCAATCATTGGGCGTTCACATCTAAAACTAAATAACGTTTAGCGTCAACCTGATTAAAGATGGCTGCCACACAAAGCAGTTTTAGCATTAACTCGCTAGTTTTATAGATATTGAGCTAAATGTTTGAGCGTTAAGGCCGAGATACAGTGAAGCAGACTCCGTATACGCGCGTATACGCGCGTATACGGAGCGGCTGCTTCACTTCAGCTGACTTCAGCTCAGACGTTCTCCTTGTTGTAATATGAGCTGCTGCACACGAAGGGGACAACTGAGCACGCTGATTGGTCACTTGCTGACACGCCTACTGAATTGATTGACAGCGCTCAGTCAGCTGAATGTGAAACCTAGTTGAAAGTGAAACCTTTAACATGAGCAGCTCGCTCAGACTTCTGCGGTGTTCTGATGCGCTGTTTCTACTATANGTTCCCACTGGAGTCTGATGGAGGTCGCATTGCAATGATGCGAACAATTACACCAAACAATCTGGTTTGAGCATTAAGACCTGCGGTGTGGACGTAGCCTTAGTCTCTACCTGCCCATACTCAAATCTAAGTACCGGTACACTTGATCCACTTATTGGTGTAATTTTGTAGTTGTATGCACTCAGCTAACAGTTGTGTCCTTCATCGTTGTCATTAGAGGGAGTCTTCTGTCAAACGTTTCATCTCTGGTATTCTGTCTTTACGCTCCACTGCTCTCAATCTGAAGGCCTCCATTCTGTCCTCTTCCTTACATCAGACCTCTGTCATTACCGCCATTACCTGCTTAGCTACACGCTTGAAGAGTCAGCTAATGGATTTAAAATTACAGCCTATCAGAAACATAAAAGTGTGGACGTGTGCTTACATGGGCCGAATGTGAAGATTCTCATCGATGACATGAACGGAGAGGGAGACACGATGATGTGAAAGATGTTCAACACGGTTCCGACGGAGCGTGATGAGATGAGGCGTGGAAGGAACGACAGCGGCACAAAAACTGACTTCGAAAAGGTTTCCTGACATTAGTCAACGTCTTTTACGTCCTTTTAAAATAAGACATGAATATGAGACAATTTATCTTTAATTAACCTCACAAAAACTGACTTCGAAAAGGTTTCCTGACATTAGTCAACGTCTTTTACGTCCTTTTAAAATAAGACATGAATATGAGACAATTTATCTTTAATTAACCTCACAGAAATTGAAAAAAATAAAACTCATCTAAATATAAAGTTTGCAGTCTGACGTTCAGACAGTTCGGCGGCTGGTGAAAGGATCGTGTTTTTGTTTTAATCGACTGCCGCACACGTCTGTTCAATTGTCTGCTCTGTTAGTAAAATATCTCATGAACCACTGGATGTGTTTTCACTAGGACAATTATAAAAAGCAATCATTGGGCGTTCACATCTAAAACTAAATAACGTTTAGCGTCAACCTGATTAAAGATGGCTGCCACACAAAGCAGTTTTAGCATTAACTCGCTAGTTTTATAGATATTGAGCTAAATGTTTGAGCGTTAGTTGCTGAGACTGAATCAACACATATTCTGAGTGCTAAAAGATAAAATCACCATTTCTGTTAGCAAAATATCACTAGCATCCAGAATCACTTGACTGATTTATTGAAACATTCAGGAAGTACTCGTTGACTGCAGCTACAGCTGATGAACTTTTGAAGCCAACAATTCAATATAGCTGCCACAGCCAACTGACTTGAAAATATGGTGTGGCGGTAGCTGAGAGTCATCTTCAACACGTTGGCCAAGCACTGACACTTCTCACAAAATTAAACTGGTGTTTTTATACACCCGTCGAGAGACGGGCGTATTGTGATAAAGTGTCTGCACGATCGTAAACTTCCTCTTGTTCCGCCCAGATCTTCTGATCCGCTCGAGGTAATTTAACAAACTTCAGATTTGTACCACCGCTAGACGGTGTCGCTAATCTTTTCAAGGTCACAATTTAAGATATAAGATTATACAAGGTCTCTGTTTGTCCATTGCTATATGTTGCTGTATCTACCTTATTCCTCGACCCCATGTTTCCTTGCGTGAATTAGGGGCGCAACTTCCAGTGCGGACTGAAACTGGCGTTTGTTTATGTGAACAGCACGAGCTAATGTAGTTTCTCTGAGCATTGTAGATTTAATTTAAACTTGTAGGAACACCACCTGCCAGAGCTCAAACAGGACAATATAATCATCCCGCTGCCTGCTGAGGACGAGGGATGGAGGATGAGCTGAAGAAGTGGCTGCAGGTTACATCTACTAGCATATATTGTATATACTAACATTTGTAGCTACTTATACTGGCATATTTAGCTACATCTACTAGCATATTTAGCTACTTATACTAAAATATTTAGTTACTTATACTAGCATATTTAGCTAGCATATTTAGCTACTTATATTAGCATATTTAGCTACTTATACTAACAATTTAGCTACTTATACTAGCACATTTAGCTACTTATACTAGCACATTTAGCTACATACTGTACATCTACTAGCATATTTAGCTACTTATACTAGCATATTTAGCTACATCTACTAGCATATTTAGCTACATCTACTATCATATTTAGCTACTTATACTAGCATATTTAGCTACATCTACTAGCATATTTAGCTACATCTACTATCATATTTAGCTACTTACAGTATACTAACAATTTAGCTACTTGTACTAGCATATTTAGTTTCTTGTACTAGCATATTTAGCTACATCTGCTAGCATATTAGCTACTTATACTAGCACATTTAGCTACTTATACTATCATATTTAGCTACTGGTACTAGCATATTTAGCTACATCTACTAGCATATTTATCAACTTATACTAGCGTATTTAGCTATATCTACTAGCATATTTAGCTACATCTACTAGTATATTTAGCTACTTATACTAACAATTTAGCTACTTATACTAGCATATTTAGCTACTTTCAAAAGTCAAAGTCAACTTTATTGTCAGAACTGCAATATGTACAGGACATACACAGGATTGAAATTGCGTTTCTCTCAGTCCCTCGGTGCAACAGTAACCATTTAAACACTAAAACACTGAAACATTTAATAAACATAAGCATAAAATAGTAAAAGTGTAACACTGTCCTGAGTTTTTGCATAGTAGTATAAAAGTATGAAAATTTACACCAACACTAAAACACTAAACATTTAATGAACATAAGCATAAAATGAAATAATAAAAGTGTAATACTGTCCTGAGTTTTTGCATAGTAGTATAAAAAGTATAAAAAGTATATCTATAAAATAAACTGAAGGTTCTAGCATTGACATTTGCAAAGAGTGGCAAAGCAGCATATGAGTTAATGTACACAGTATATGTATGAGGTAGTTGATGTTGGTATAGAGGCAAAGTGGCATATGCAGTAAGGCACATAAGGCACATTGGGCATCCTTAAATAAGGCTAGTCAGAGAATACTGTATATGTATCAGCAGTAGTGTAGATATAAAAGTAGTGTAAATGTAAACAGTAGTAATAAATGTAAAACAGTAGTAATAAATGTAAACCAGTATTAATAAATGTAAACAGTGAATGTAAACAGTAGTATGACTATAGGCAGTAATGTAATACAAACATTAGTGCAAATATGAGAAGTAGTGCAAACTGAATGAGCACATGACCGAGAGTTTAGTGAATAACCCGTTTGATGACACAGAGTCCAGTGTTAAAATGTGTATGTGTTGTCATCATTGTATCGTCCCATACAATGACAAGATTGGCTTTCTGCATTTAACCCATCCACCACATGGTGGTGCAGTGGGCAGCTATTGAAAGCGCCCAAGGAGCATTTGGTGATAGAGTGTGCTGCTCAGAGACACCACGAGATGTGCAATGACTGGGGATCGAACCTGGGACTTTCGGGTCCCAAGTCGGCTGCCTTGCCTCAAATGTGAACAAAACAAAAAGAGTTTTATCTGCTAAACTGAATGCAAATAACTTTCAAATAAACTACGGACCGTGCTTCGTTACCATGGTTAACCAATGTTTACTGCTACTTCCTGTCTGACAGGAAGTTGATCCATAATCATTTATACAGTAGAGCCCCAGGAAGAAGGTGGATAAAAGTTGGTCGATTAGCATGTAATGTGCCGTATTCTTGTTAACTTTATCTCACAGAAGGAGGATTTCTTTTTAAACCTACTTTCAGCTTCTAATGTTTTCACTTCTGAAGAAGTAGAGGCAGTCTCAGAAGGATCAACCCTCATAAAGCTACGGGTCCAGACAACATCCCAGGGAAAGTTCTGAAGGAATGTGCGGACCAGCTCTGTGAGGTGCTGGCTGACATCTTCACCACCTCACTTGCACTGGAGTCAGTTCCCACCTGCCTGAAGACTGCCACCATCATCCCAGTCCCAAAAAGCTCCACAGTGACTGGTCTGAATGACTATAGACCGGTGGCCCTCACCCCGATAGTCGCTAAATGTTTTGAGAAACTGGTCATGTCCCACATCAAGACAGCCGTCAACATCAACGAGGACCCTCATCAATATGCATACCGTGAGAACCGATCAACAGAGGACGCCATCTCCTCCGTGGTCCACACTGCTCTCACCCACCTGGATCAGAAGGACTCATACGTGCGTCTGCTCTTTGTGGACTTCACATCTGCCTTCAACACCATGATCCCCCAAACTCTGATAGACAAACTATCTACACTTGGACTAAGCCCCTCTATTTGTAACTGGGTCTTAGACTTCTTAACAGACAGACCACAGTCCGTGAAGATCCACAACTTCTCCTCCTCCACCATCACCCTCAGCACTGGCTCTCCTCAAGGATGTGTGCTGAGCCCTCTTCTGTTCACTCTGCTCACATATGATTGTACAGCCACACATCCAGGCTGTCATATTGTTAAGTTTGCAGATGATACAGCTGTGGTGGGATGCATCACAGATAATGATGAATCCAGCTACAGACAGGAGGTGGAACATCTGGAGAGCTGGTGCAAAGAGAACAACCTTCACATGAATGTGAAGAAGACGAAGGAGATGATTGTGGACTTCAGAA
Source organism: Garcialebias charrua (assembly GCA_038048925.1). Taxonomy (NCBI): domain Eukaryota; kingdom Metazoa; phylum Chordata; class Actinopteri; order Cyprinodontiformes; family Rivulidae; genus Garcialebias; species Garcialebias charrua. Next base: position 43,643 of record JBBPBX010018077.1, read on the forward strand.
GGAACAAACACACCCACACCCCACTGTATATAGGTGGATCTGCGGTGGAGGTGGTCTCCAGCTACAAATACCTGGGTGTACACATGAATGATAACCTCAGCTGGAGCAATAACACCACCAGCCTGATCAAGAAAGGTCATCAGAGACTCTACTTCCTCAGACGGCTGAGACGAGCCGGTCTGAGAAGCTCAGTCCTCACCTCGTTCTACAGGTGTGCAGTGGAGAGCGTCCTGTGCTCCAGCATCAACGTGTGGCATGGAGGCTGCACAGTTGCAGAGAGGAAAGCTCTACAAAGAGTGGTGAAGGCTGCACAGAAGTCTGTGGGAGTCAGTCTCCCCACCATCACAGACATTTACACCTCCAGATGCAGAAAAAGAGCCACCTGCATCATGAAAGACCTCACTCACCCAGCACACTCACTCTTTGCACCACTCCCCTCGGGACGGAGGTTGAGGAGCATCAAATGTAGAACCACTAGACTGAGGAACAGCTTCTACCCTGAGGCTGTCAGACTCATGAATAAATAAATAATAAGAATAAACACTGCAAAATGTCACATCATGCTGATGCTGATCTGTTTCTTGTTGCTGCGTTCATCTGTGACCATCTGCTCATAATGACTCATGTTCGTGCTGCTGTTTATAATGATGTTTTTCTACTACATTAGGGCTTAGTGTATTACTAGCTGATGTCTCTCTTAGTTAATCCTAGATGTTATTATTGTTTTTCTCTTGCATTTGTTGTTGGATGTAACTGGGACCCTGTGTACATAATCTCGTTTTCAACACATGTACTACATGCGGTGCAAATGACAATAAAGATTCTCTGACTCTGACTCTGACTCTGACTCTAATGTTTTCACTTCTGAAGGTTCAGTTCTTTGGTGCTTTGGTGCCTGTTTTACCTTTTAATTCTGTGATTTTTGTTGGTGACATAAATGTTTTACATAAAACAATCTTGTGATTTCCAAAGTGAAAGTTGGTATTAAACCATCTTTTTTTATTATTATTCTGGTTTTATATTTTAGTTTTTATCGTCACTGACGTGTTTTACGTCGTTCTCCGGCGTCTGTCAGGTGGAGTTTTATGGCGCAGCTCTTTATTTCAGGGCAGCTCGTGTCTTCCGGTGGATAAATATGGATCTGGTTTTTCGGTCTGCTGCTTTCATGAACTAATCTTCTAAAATGTAAACTAAAAAAACGTTGCTATTAGAGACATTTAGGTGACACTGTTAATTGGAGATATTTGTTTTTGCTCAGACACTTTAAAAAGGTGCTGTTAAAGTTCTGCAGTTACACAAGACAGGCTTTAGTGTTTTTGTTAAATAAATTAAAACTCCATTTTAAATAAATAACCAAGGCTTAAAAGAAAGTGTTCTTACCTCTTTATTATCTAAGTTCCACTTTGGGTTTCTTAAGACAGTGTGAACCTAACTTCTCTGGATAAATGTATTAAGTCATAACTAAGACTAAAACTTATTTGTATAACTTTAAACATGGACAAAATTATCACTCATAGTCATTCTACTTACAATGAAACTTTTAGACGTCTGAAAACTATATCTTGAACACGAGCCCTTTTTGTCCTCGCTTCAGTTTGATCACAACTGACATTTAATCTCTGCGCTCCACCAACAGAGCCCTTTTTGTCCTCGCTTCAGTTTGATCACAACTGACATTTAATCTCTGCGCTCCACCAACAGGCCGGCTCTGTTAATGACACATGCATATGGATGAGCTTTCACTGCCTATCAGCAGGACAGACTCTAAAATACAGGCTGACTGTCAGTGAACACATCATAACGTCCTGCACAGGCTCACCGCCGCTGCATTACGACACCAACCCAGCGTGTGTGTGTGTGTTTCTTTGTGTGTGATTTATATCCCTTTGTTAATCTGTGTTGCAGATCACGTGTCTGTGGGTGGCCTGGGTGACAGCTTCTATGAGTATCTGCTCAAGGCCTGGCTTATGTCTGACAAAACTGATGAGGAAGGGAAGAAGCTGTATTACGATGCCCTCCAGGTAACACACACACACACACACTGCTGACAACACACACACACTGTATTATAACAAAAAAAGCAGAAGGATCAAGGACTTCAGAGCTTCAGTAATGTATTTTCCGCTGCACACGTCGCACGTCTTATAAGTTACATCAGTCCAAATACGTCTAATAATGTGGAAAAATCCACAAGTCGCATCTATTATGCGTCACCGCTGACAACCCGGAAATGTTTAGTTTAGTTTATTTATTTATTCATTTCATTTCCATTAAAAAACACAAATACTGTACAATTTTTTTTTAAACAAACATAAAATGAAAGGAAGCAGAAGAAGAACATTTCTTATCATATCTGCTCCCTCTTAAACAAAATAAATTCAAATTATCAATTCAAACAATAATCATCCATATATAATACAGCAA
>JBBPBX010018078.1:9288-26294 GCA_038048925.1 Garcialebias charrua
TGTTATAGATTAACCGATTCGACCGGATATCCGGTTTGACAAGCTAGCGATGTGGTTGCATCGGTAGCAGCCACGTAAACCGACAGCAACCAGCCACAAATCCAGAGATGAACCGGTTGAAAAGACACGGACCGGTTATCGCGAGACTTGCTGGGTTTACAATGCGTTTCTAAAACAACGCGAGAGCGAAGCTATTCTCACGCATGCGCCATAGCTCACCAAGAGCACGAGCGAGCATGGATGTAAATAGTAGCCGCGCGCGCTAGCGAGTCACCGCGAAAGATTTTCAACACATCAGCCAGACAAAAATCTAAAGTGTGGAACGTTTTCGGGTTTTACTAGAAGGACGGAAAACTCGACAAAAGCCACGCTATTTGTAAGCTATGCAGCGCACCTCTGAAGTACACTGGTAGCACAACAAACCTCGACCAACAACTTTTCAAGCCTCATGCAGCTGCCACACACAAAGCGACGGGTAACGTTATCACTAAATTTTACGGGCAACTCAGTGATAGTTCACGAGCTACACAGGCCTTGAAGATCTTTTCCACACTGTTTTAAGTCCCTGCCCTTCCTCAGTAGCAGTGATGAGCCCACAGAATGGGTGAACAGTCTTGTTGTTACACAGAAGAATAAACACGTTGTTGGACCCGAACTGCGTTGTCTCAGCCTTCACCTATAATATAAGCTGCATGACTATGACCCACAGCCATACAAGATTAATAAGAAGCATAAAGCTACAACAGTAGCCATGATGCAGAGAGGACATTCACAAGCCTATCAGCTAAAGCAACATCCCTGCATCACAAGGTAAATCCCCCAGCACACTGTCAAAATACATCTTACAGTCTGCTGTGTTTTGTTGCTGTCACTAGATTTATTCTGCCTACTGTTTTTTGATTGTTTACACTGCATTTAACCATACTGTACACTAAATGTAATGTCATGTTTTATTTCTAGGTAACGGGGGATTCAGTTCAGAGAGGTCCAGTGCAGACTGAACCTGCAAATGGAGATCTGGATGTCTGCAATGATGCACCCCAGACCCAAGATGAGCATACAGGTTTGTGTTTTATAACTTGTGATCAAGAATGAGCTGACTTTGTCTTAAACTTGTGCTGCAGTCATTGTATCAGCATAAAACACATTCACTATAATGAGAGAATCTGCATGCACAGAAAGAGTTCAATAATAATCATGATGATAATGATACATCTTTTACACATGTTATACACGAGTCCCTACATAAATAAATTCTGAACATCAGATGAAGATTTTTACATAAAATGGTAAAGTCAGTAAAAAAAAAACTTCATGGCTAACATAGCCAGTAATATATGGTGCTTGTTTTCTATTTCAGATGATGAACCACCTTGTAAAAAGAAGAAAATGTCAGCGCTGGACGAGCTGTTGGGAGACTTTGAAGTGAGGATGGCAACTAGATCTGTGAGGGACCAGGCCAGTGAAGAAGTCAAGAGGTAAAGAGAGCATGTTTTTATATTAATCCGTGCCCACCTGCTCACACAAACTCATGTTCGTGCTGCTGTTGTTAGGTGTACTGTTCTTGCATTATGTTTTGTATTATTAAGTTCAAGTTCAAGTGTTTATTTGTCATATGCAGGTTAACACAGGGTTAACTTAGTACAATGAAAGGCTCAGGATGAGAAAAAACGATTTTGACTTGCTAAAAAACAAACAACAAGCAAACAGGAAATACTAAAGCATGCAATAAAGGTACAAAATAAACTACCAAAAAGTGAAACAGTCAAGGGCGTAACTTTAGGTCTAACATTGGGGGGGGGTTATGCTCTCTACCTATTTATTTATCGAATAAATAACTTTTTTTTATGATTCAGGATATTTTAGGGTTAAAATATATTGTAATGCTTTTACTGTGATTTACTTAACTTTCCTGTTTTCTCTGTATTTATTCTGCTCCTTTTTTGCTCCACATAGGTTCAACAAGTAAGAAAAAAACTCACTATTTTTCTGCATTTTTTTCAGCCATAACACATATTTTACATTTTTAAGATTTATTATATAACATACCTCAATTTCACAATTGTCAAAGAGTGTGTATTTACCTGGTTCACTACAGTTTAACTAGGAAAAATTACAACAAATGATTCAAATACAGCCATAATATGACAAGAGCACGGGTACGCCGAGCCATCCCACTAGCCCAGGGATCTGCAACCTTTATGATCAAAAGAGCCATTTCTGCCCCTTTGTTCACTAAATTAAACGTTTCCGGAGCCACAATACCTGCTACAACTGGGATTCTCAACTGGTGGCCCACAGACCACTTTAAGTTTGTTAGAGGACAATTTTCTGACCTGTAGTTTTCTGGCCATTGTAAAGCTGAAAATATCTAACGATTTGTTGATATTTTTACATTTTAAGACTAAAAAAGACCAGATTATCATAAAGAAGGAAAAATAATGTGATCTTTCCCAATTAAAAAATAAAATAATGAACTATGCAGGTCTAGGTAAATTATTTTAATTGTGGAAAAATTAAATATCCTACTTCGAATAAATAAAGTTAACTTATGTTTTACTCCTTCTATTAGTTCTAGTATTCACACATTTGCAAAGGAAATGACAGGAAAAACTGCTAAAACTAGCCCTTTTTGTTGTTATAAGAACAAATAAAATTCAGTTTAAAGTTAGTTTTGATCAAAGCTTGGAAGAGCCACTGCTGAGGGACCAAAGAGCCGCATTTGGCTCCAGAGCCGCAGGTTGCAGACCCCTGCACTAGCCCAACAAAGTCCAGGACCCCTTACATTTTAAGACAGGTTTACAAGAAATCTAAAATAACTACATATCAGCCTCTTTCAAACCAGTTATGTGATCACAATCTGATAGGCCTACCTTTGTGCTGGACGGATTTTTCATGCAGACGGACATCGTTCCTTCCCCCATGAGAGACACTAAAGTCGCAGTTACAAATCTTACAAAACGCGTAATTGTGCCCCACCCTACTCTTCTTTAGGAAAGTAAATTCGCTGTCCCATTTTTCAAGATATTTACACGAAGTCTTAACTTTTTTGGCAGGACGCCTTCTCTCTCGTTAGTTACATTCATCCATCTCTGTGTTTTTCCGGGTTTGTGTTCCCCGCTGCCAGCAGTAACATCGCGAGAACTGCCACCGAGGCTACTGCAGGGGGCAGTTCTCGCGAGGCTAGTGACAGAGGCAGGGAGTGCTGGAGGGGGGAGGAGGAGGGGAGAACCGAACGGCAGCTTTGAAGGCAGAGAGAGAGAGCAGTCTCTCACCTGCTGAAATGCGCTCCTCCTCCGCGCCGCGCGCGCACCTCCAGTTAATCCGGGAGCTTGAAATGAATGATGCCATTTTTTTGGGGGGGTTATATCACTGGATCCAATTATTGAGGGGGTTAAATCCCCCCCATCCCCCGTGTAAATTACGCCTATGAAACAGTAATTATAATATTACAAAGTTTCTGAAGAGAAAAATAGTAAACAACATGGTAGAATTTTAACGGTGAAGCAGGATGAATTTGTGTGAATAACTATTTCAAGGTAGTAATGAAATATAAGCTAAAATGCACATGATCTATATTGCACATGACTACCAAACTACAGGTTGTGTGACAGGTTATTGCACAACAGGTTATTGCACAGGACTCAGGAGCTTTGTGTTTATAGCTTATTCCTGGTTTTTTTTCCTAGTGATTTTTATTTTATTACATGCTGCTGTAACCATTTGTGCCTTTTATATTTTTTCTGGGGGAGTGGTGGCGCAGAGGTTAAGAAGGTGCACTTGTGATCGGAAGGTCGCCGGTTCAAGCCCCGGTACCGACAACATCAAAGATGTGGGTGTGATAAGTGAAGCGGTCACACTTGTCTCCACCCTCATCTGCCCCACTCTGGGCCCTTGAGCAAGGCCCTTAACCCACACCATCTGCTCCCCCGGGAACCCTAGATATCAGCTCTCTGCTCCACACAGAGGGCTGTGGTTGCTCGGTGGTCTGTGGTTGTGTCAGGAAGGGCATCCGGCGTAAAAACAACTGCCAAATCTTCATGCGACCAGTTTGCTGTGGCGACCCCTAACGCAGGGAATAAAGCCGAAAGAAAAAAAAAATATATATATATTTTTTCTGTATTTTCTGTAGGAAATTTTCTTTTAGCTGGTCTTTAGGTCCATGTTTAAAAATAAACACATTTAACATGTGATTATTTTGTTTGGCTTTTTACTTTATTTTTACCAGTTTTTTTTTTACAGCACCCTTTTAGATATGATATATGTGGACTTTTACAAATTTAAAAATGCTCTAAGAATGTCACATTTATAGAAGTGGTCCTTTTTCTTTCATAATGAAATATTTGTCTACCGGTACATCAACAAATATTAAAACGTATAATTATTTGAAGTTTAATTGAATCGAACCGAATCGAACCGAATCGCTTTTACACTGCATCGAATCGAATCGTTCCGTTTTTAAAATAAATCATTTTTGAATCGAATCGTAACCTTTGTATTTAGATGTGAATCGAATCGTCTGTCACACAGAGATGTAGAACCCTAGAGTGTATGAATGGGTGGATGGCTGGTGCTGTAAAGCGCTGTGGGGCCCCTCATGGGGGGCTGCAAAGCGCTATATAAGTAAGCTCCATTTTAGGCACTACAGTGTGCAGGCACTTTTACCCAGTGTGACTAAAAGGGGGTCGGAGACTGTTGATGGCGTGGCTGTGGTGACGGAGCGACGGAAGTTATCACATCACAAAACGCAGTTATCACATTTTTTGGTGGAGTTGGGGGGGTAATCAGGAGAGTATTTCAGTGGACCATTTGAAACTGGCTCATGTATTGCCGGAGGACCCGGTTGAGTTGGCTCAGCCACCTCGTCATGGCCGTCCCCCAATTTCTTTGCCACTTTTCCAAGTTTTTCCCCTACAGCTGAGTTACCTCCCTCAGGTGAACAGTTAAGTGGCAGTTGGTGCGGAGAGTCTCCTTCACTTTCAACACCTGTCACTGTGAAAAGCAGCTGTCATGGCCACCTTATTAAACTCCCTAGCCATTACTGTTAGGTATTTCATTCATTTATTTATTGTGTTTTACACCTGTGATCGGTTTCACAAGTTATGTGTTTTTGGTATTTGTGACATTCTGTGTGTGCAAGGGGGCCTGTGTGGCGGACACAAATGTATATATTTCGTGTCAGAATGTGCTCTTATTGTGACAGTTACAGAATATAAAAAGAGCAGTTCAACGGTTGTATTTCAGTTGTTTCTCCTGAGCTTGATGTTGGAAGACGTCGAGAATAAATCGAGACTCAAGGTATTTTTCGTCTCTTTCTGCCGACTTTTACATTTGGTGACCCTGAACATCTGAACATGTTTTCGAACGAGAACTCACCAGATACTAGGGCTTTAACGGACTACTCGAGTAATCAACACATCGATTACTTGGACCTCTATTGAGTTTTTTAATTTCACATCGAGTATTCGTAGTGACGTCATCACGTTGCAGTTACAGAACAGAAAATTAATCCACTTCCTGTTTGGAGCGCGTTGTTACACCATATTCTGTGACCACCGTATATTGTGACAGTAAGGGGCGGTGTTGCATGAACTGTTGCAGGTCACAGAATGTGTTCTGTAACGGTCCAATTGACCGAACCAGAACCAGCTTCCTCTGACCTTGTTTCACAAATAAAAGGCAAAACCAATTAACACATTAATCTCTAAATCTAATGTGCAGCACCACAGGCGGTGGTGCAGGGTCGTCAACCGCCCCACTGTTTTTAGTTTCGTTTTTGATGTGCTACACATTTTTTTTCACTTTTGCAGCTTAATAATAATAATAACTAACAGTTTTGGGTTTCCTGTGACTTATTTGCTGTAAGATAAATGGTAGAAGCCTGATATGTGCTCCCAATGTTTTGTTGGTCTTTTTTTGTAAATAATAAATTACTTTTTTTTTGCAGTTTTAATTAGTTAATTATTTTTTGCATCTTGAGATCCTATGACATCATATTATTATGTTAATGTTGAGTTTAAAAATTATGTACTCGTTCAACTACTGCCAGATACTGATGCTGCTTCTTCATCGGCCGTGTTTTCGGACCAAGTTTTTTGCTGGGCAGACGTTGCTCCAACCGCCGTTGGCTCATGTCCTGCCGTCGCTTCATCCACTGTGTTTGTGGCCGTAATTAAGCTTCCAGAGTTCTGGCAACATGATCCGGAGCCATGGTTTCAGCATGTGGAAGCCCAGTTTTATCTCCATGGGATAACCACAGACGAGATTAAGTACTTTCACGTTGTTGCTGCTTTAGATTCTGGTTCCACCCACTGTCTGATGGGTCTGCTGCAGGACCCACCAAGCACTAACAAGTACAGTGGGCTCAAGGAGAACTTACTGCGGCTTTACCAACTGTCGGACGTGGAGTGGGCTGACCGTTTGTTGTCCCTGAGTGGTTTGGGAGATCGCAAGCCCTCAGAGCTGATGGAGAACATGCTGGTGTTACTTGGCTCAGGGGATGTTTCCTTCTTTTTTACACACCTGTTTCTTCTCCAGCTTCCTCCACCTGTTCGCACAGCGCTGGCCAGCTCCCAGCTGATCAGGACAAAGGATTATCGCTCCCTAGCTGAAGAAGAGGATTGGCTTTTGTTAGCTTCCAGGCACCACAGTGTGCAGGCACTTTTACCCGGTGTCACTCAAAGGGGGGCGGAGGCTGTTGATGGCGTGGCTGCTGTGACTATAGCCCCTTTCATAAAACAGCTCAATCCGTGTCTGATGCGTGTTCAGTCCTCCAACGAGCATTCAGAAGAAACACGAACGCGCATTGCCGGGTTAATTTTACTCGCCTCTGATCCACCCCTGAGCCGCGACTAGAGGTAGTATTAAGCCCGGATCTGTTGACTTGTGAAAGGTGTCGGGCTGCTACGGCTTCAAACTGATTTGAATAATGACGTACTCTCCCACGTACTCTCCCGGCGCCCACTGTCGCGCTCTATTTAAATGTGTAAACAAGAACATGATATTTGTATTTCGCTTGCGCATCACTCGCTATTCTTCGCCAAATCGTTTTCTTTTTTTATTGATCATCACGGAAATGTCTAATTGGGGTGATGCCGTGTACTCCTGTCTCTGCGCGCAGAGGAGGAAATTAATAAGGGACTTACCGGTACAGTGAAGGATGGGGCCCTTCTGGAGCGGATTGATGCAAGAGCAAAAAAAAAAAGCATTCGGATAAGCACAACGATGTTTGCTAGCATCGCCATGTTTGTTTACAGACACCTCTGCGGTCCCACGTTAAACACGCAGGCACCACGTCCTCTGAGCTGCAGATTTTCACCACGCCTCTTTTCAATCCGCGCTGCAAATAGTTTTGTGAATGCTCCATTGAGGGCGGGCCGTGGCCGGATTCAACTTTGTTTTATGAATGACCTGATGGGGATTAAAGCCGGACTGGTCTGTGCGGTCTCACTGTCATTGCCCACGTGAGCGTTGAAGTCCCCCAGCAGAACAAGGGAGTCCCCAGGAGGCGCACCCTCCAATACCCCCTCCAAGGACTCCAAAAAGGGTGGGTAATCTGCGCTGCCGTTTGGCGCATAGGCACAAACAACAGTCAGAGCCCGTCCCCCCACACGTAGGCGAAGGGAGGCTACCCTCTCGTTCACCGGGGTGAACCCCAACGTACAGGCACCAAGATGGGGGGCAACAAGTATGCCCACTCCTGCTCGGCGCCTCTCACCAGGGGCAACTCCAGAGTGGAAGAGTGTCCAACCCCTCTCAAGGAAACTGGTTCCAGAGCCAGAGCCATGCGTTGAGGTGAGTCCGACTATTTCTAGCCGGAACCTCTCAACCTCACACACTAGCTCAGGCTCCTTCCCCACCAGAGAGGTGACATTCCATGTCCCAATGGCCAGCTTCTGTAGCCGAGGATCAGACCGCCAGGGTCCCCGTCCTCGGCCACCACCCATTCCACAATGCACCCGACCCCTTTGGCCCCTCCCACAGGTGGTGAGCCCATGGGAAGGGGGACCCACGTCTCCTCTTCGGGCTGTGCCCGGCCGAGCTCCATGGGTAAAAGCCCGGCCACCAGGCGCTCGCCAACGTGCCCCTCCTCCGGGCCTGGCTCCAGAGTGGGGCCCCGGTGACCCGCGTCCGGGCGAGGGAACATTGTTTCCAGTGATTTGACTCATCATAAGGGGTCTTTGGGCTGCACTTTGTCTGGTCCCTCACCTAGGACCTGTCTGCCTTGGGTGACCCTACTAGGGGCATGAAGCCCCTGACAACATAGCTCTTAGGATCATTGGGACACTCAAACCCCTCCACCACGGTAAGGTGGCAGCCCAGGGAGGGTGAGGGAGATGGCACGTCTTCCACTGAGGAAGCGGAGCCTGGGGATTTTGGGTCGGGCTCTCCAATCTCTGGTGCTGAGGTCGCCAAGGTGGTTAAAAAGCTCCGTGGTGGCAGGGCTCCGGGGGTGGATGAGATTCGTCCTGAGTTCCTTAGGGCTCTGGATGTTGTGGGGTTGTGTTGGCTTACGCGACTCTGCAATATCGCGTGGACATCGGGGGCAGTTCCCTTGGATTGGCAGACTGGGGTGGTGGTTCCCCTATTCAAAAAGGGGGACCGTAGGGTGTGTTCCAACTATAGGGGGATCACACTCTTAAGCCTCCCTGGTAAGGTCTATTCAGGGGTTCTGGAGAGGAGGGTCCGTCGGATAGTCGAACCTCGGATTCAGGAGGAGCAGTGTGGTTTTCGTCCTGGTCGTGGAACACTAGACCAGCTCTACACCCTCAGCAGGGTCCTGGAGGGTGCGTGGGAGTTTGCCCAACCAGTTTACATGTGCTTTGTGGACTTGGAGAAGGCATTCGACCGCGTCCCTCGGGGGGTTCTGTGGGGGGTACTCCGGGAGTATGGGGTACCAGGCCCTTTGATATGGGCTGTTAGGTCCCTGTACGACCGGTGTCAGAGCATGGTCCGCATCGCTGGCAGTAAGTCAGGCTCGTTTCCGGTGAGAGTTGGACTCCGCCAAGGTTGCCCTTTGTCACCGATTCTGTTCATAACTTTTATGGACAGAATTTCTAGGCGCAGCCAAGGTGTTGAGAGGATCCGTTTTGGTGGCCTTAGAATCGCTTCTCTGTTTTTTGCAGATGATGTGGTCCTATTGGCTTCATCAGATCGTGATCTACAGCTTTCGCTGGAGCGGTTTGCAGCTGAATGTGATGCGGCCGGGATGAGGATCAGTTCCTCCAAATCCGAGGCCATGGTCTTGAGCCGGAAAAGGGTAGCATGCCTTCTCCGGGTCGGGGAGGAGGTCCTGCCCCAAGTGGAGGAGTTTAAGTATCTCGGGGTCTTGTTCACGAATGAGGGAAAACTGGAGCGTGAGATCGATAGGCGGATAGGTGCAGCGTCCGCAGTGAAGCGGGTGCTGTACCGGTCTGTCGTGGTGAAGAGAGAGCTGAGTCAAAAGGCAAAGCTCTCAATTTACCGATCGATCTACGTTCCCACCCTCATCTATGGTCATGAGCTCTGGGTTATGACCGAAAGAACGAGATCTCGGATACAAGCGGCTGAAATGAGTTTTCTCCGCAGGGTGTCTGGACTCTCCCTTAGAGATAGGGTGAGAAGCTCAGTCATCCGGGAGGGACTCGGAGTAGAGCCGCTGCTTCTCCACATCGAGAGGAGCCAGTTGAGGTGGCTCGGGCATCTGGTTAGGATGCCTCCTGGACGCCTCCCTGGTGAGGTGTTCCGGGCATGTCCCACCGGGAGGAGACCCAGAGGAAGACCCAGGACACGCTGGAGGGACTATGTTTCTCGGCTGGCCTGGGAACGCCTTGGGATTCCCCCAGAGGAGCTGCTCCAAGTGGCTGGGGAGAGGGAAGTCTGGGCCTCCCTACTTAGGCTGCTACCCCCGCGACCCGACCCCGGATAAGCGGAAGAAAATGGATGGATGGATGGATGGTCTGTGCAGGAATTGCGCGGATCTGACTTATGAAAGGGGCAATAGCGAATGAAGGATGACGTGCTTTGCTTCTACCTCCGCCGGTTTGGAGTAAAATCGAAGCGCTGCATTCCTCCATGTTCATGTTCTTATTGTGAAAGGGACAGAATATAAAAAGAGCAGTTCAACAGTTGTAATTCAGTTGTTTCTCCTGAGCTTGAAATTGGAAGAGGAGAATAAATAGAGGCTCAAAATATTTTTCGTCTCTTTCGGCCGACTTCCACAACATCTTATTTTAATTAACTACTTCAGTAGCCTTTTAAAGTGGAGCTTATTTATAAGAGAGCATGCTTAAAGTCTGAACTTTTTAACATGAAGGTGATTATTAATTATTTAGTGTAATAAAAGCAATAAGAAAGTCTTGTCTTTGACTTCAAATTTCTGTTTGGGATTATTTTTACATTTGAAACTGAAGCAGGATCAGAAAAAACAAAGAAACAGTGGATCACAATGTTTTCATGTCATTTTGAGTTTTTTTCCTTAAATCTCTTTTACTCGCGCCATGCTGTCCATTTACACTCGTGCGCGGGTCATACATGCGCGCGCGCATCATACGGTTGCATGCACGCATCTGTACGTCCTTCTTTTGTCCCCTATACTTGTGAGGTGCTAATGAATGAAAAGAATGAAAGACCAAGAGTAGAGGTCATAGAAACTGTGGAACAGGGAGAAGGAAAGATTAGTGAGGGTGAAGTCTGGAAAACTCTGAAAAGAATGAAGAAGGAGAAGGCAGTAGGACCTGATGACATACCAGTGGAGGTCTGGAAATGTCTAGAAGAGATGGCAGTGAGGTTTTTGACTCAAATATTCAAGGGCATATTTGAGGGTGAGAAAATACCAGAGGAATGGAGAAGAAGAGTGGTGGTGGACATTTTTAAGAACAATGGCGATGTTCAGAGTTGAGGCAACTACAGGGGAATTAAGTTGATGAGTCACACAATGAAGATCTGGGAGAGAATTGTGGAAGCTTAGGTGAATATTTGTGAGCAGCACTATGGTTTCATGTCAAGCACCACAGACGCCAGATTTAGTTTGAGAATGCTGATGGATGAGTACAGAGAGGATGAGTACAGAGAGGGTCAGAAAGAACTCCCTTGTGTCTTTGTGGATTTAGAAAAAGCATATGACAGAGTGGGGAGAAGGTGTGCTATTGCAGGAGGAAATCTGGTGTAGCAGAGAAGTATGTTATACTGGTACAACAAGACATGTACGAGGAAAGGAGAACAGTGGTGAGATATACTGGAGGAGTGACGGATAGCTTCAAGGTGGAGGTGGGAATGCCTCAAGGATCGTCTCTTAGTCCCTTCTTGTTTGCTTTGATGATGGACCAACTAACAAATGTGAGGTTAGGCACGAATCCCCATGGACTATGATGTTTGCAGATGACATTGTGATCTGTGGTGAGAACAGGGAACAGGTGGAAGAGAACTTGGAGAGGGGGAGGTATTCACTTGAAAGAAGAGGAATGAAAGTCAGCTGTAGTAAGACAGAGTACATGTGTGTGAATGAGAGGGAGGCCAGTGGAACAGTGAGGCTACAAGGAGCAGAGGTCACAAAGGTGCAGGACTTCAAGTACTTGGAGTCAACTGTCCAGGAAAATTGGGAGTGTGGTAAAGCTGTGAAAAAGAGAGTCCAGGCAGGATGGAGTGGATGGAGAAAAGTTTCAGGAATGATTTGTAACAAAGAGTGGCAACAAAGCTCAAAGGAAAAGTTAATAATAAAAATAATAATGAATTTAATTTAATGCACTTTTCATTAATGAAAATCTCAAAGTGCTACAAAGTGCAACAAGTTTACAAGTTTACAAGACATTGGTGAGATCAACTGTGTTGTATGGTCTGGAGACAGTGATATGGACAAAAAGACAGGAGAAAGAACTGGAAGTGGCAGAAATGAAGATGATGAGCTTCTCATTTGGAGTGACAAGGATGGATAAGATCAGGAATGAGATCATCAGAGGTACAGCACATGTTGAACAACTGGGAGATAAAGTTAGGGAGGACACACTGAGATGGTTTGGACATGTCCAGAGGAGGGACAGTGGGTATACAGTATTGGTAGAAGGATGTTACAGATGCGGCTGTCAGGAAAAAGAAAGATATAAACCCATCTCTTTAGACTAGCTTATCACTAACTTTACTAAATGTATTTTTATTATCTTCCATTTTATATCCTTTATGTATTTTATATTTCAATTTGTCGCAGATAATGTTGGCTCTGTATTACACTGTATTGGTTTGTTAAGTGTCCTTGGGTGTCCTGAAAGGCGCTTTTAAATAAAATGATGATGATTATTATTATTATTATATATAGAATCAGTTAGAGGACATGGAGGTACAGTAGTTGGAGTGAGGACAGAGTGAGATGGAGGAGGATGACTCTCTGTGGTGACCAGTGACGATGGAAAATCTGAAAGAAGAAAAAGAAAATAAGTTATTTTCTGTTGGTGATCATTATTGCATAAATTTCCTGCGGGATCAATAAAGTTATGTCTCATCTTATTTTATCTTTTATTTTTTGTGGATGATCGTTATTTTATTTTCTGTTGATGATCTTTATTTTATTGTTTCTTTCTGTTGATGATCATCATCCTACCAACTTCTAACTAAACAGCCAGTTTCAGGCAGAGATTTGTTTTTGGCCACTAGGAGGCACGAGCCACCCAATTTTAATCCTAAAGCGGACAAAGCTTTATTTCCCCACTTCTGCACAGTCACAATTCACCTTTAGGAACATATAAAATAAAGAGACTGTGGTGGAAAACAATGGAATTATCACAGTAATTAAGTGTGGTCAGTACTTGTGTGAATAAAGTTATAAAACTTTAAACCTCCTTTTCACACCAAAAACAACAAACAAATAAATAAAAACAAGCTCCAACATGTGTCCACTGTAAACATACATGAAGCAGATGAGGTCTGTGCCCCCACGCCTCCCCCACCCCCATTTAGCCTCACTGAATATTTACAGCACCTGCCCAATGAGAGTGGAATGATGGTCTTCAACCCAAACGTTAGATGTTGGAAGCAGCAGAGAGCTGGAGAGGCAGCAGGCGTGCAGGTTGAGATTATGAGATGGAAAACGTGGGGAGTCACCCCCCACATCAACCCTTGAGGGGAGCAGGAGAGTGGGGTGGAGGCAGTGATGTTGTACTCACTGGTCCATGTAATGGAACGATAGAGAGGTGTGCAGCACACTCACACAAGTGTGTGTGTATGTGTGTGTGTGTGTCTGTGTGTAAAGCCGAATATCTTGAGCAGAAAGATGAGTGGAGAACTGGTCTTCAGTCTGCAGCTCTGATCCACTTCCTTCTTTTATTTGTTGTATTTTTACCAACAGTGATAAAAAATTTCAAAATTTTTCATTGAAATGCAGAAACAAAACATAACATAATTAAATGGTATGTCCACAAAACCATTCATTCAACCTTTATTTAAACAAATAAGTCATATTGAGCCTCAAAGACTCATTTACAAGTGAGATCTGTTGGACAGACAATAAAAATGGTGAAAAGTAACACATAGGGTTTGGAGACAAAAACAATTCCTAACACATTTTTGATCTTTGTTTGAAGGTTAAAAATGTGGTAATGAAAAAAAGTCTCGCACACAAGCAATGATGCCGACATTACGCAGAGGGCGGGGGGACTCAAAGGCGGTTTGAGCAGCCAGCTCATAGATCTGTGCACACTCATGGGGGGTGGGGGGAGAGCTGCCGAGGTCGGCCAGAGGCGAGAGTCCTGAAATGATGACAGAATGTTTATTCAGCTGGGCTCCTCTGAAAAGTCTGTGGAATTCCTAAGTAGCAGGTTTGGGAGGGGGATGAGTGCATCTGGTTTACAAAACTTCTTAGGCGTGTTGAGATAAGAGGGCCTGTCAAAGCCAGTCGGGGAGCCGAATGTCAGATAAACTCAACAGTTTTGGGAACAGGTAGAACTTTAATGACATCTACCTTCAGTCTGTGTCAGTCCACTCGCTTCAGAAAATTGACAACATTTTAAAAGTTTATATCCAAACAAAGGTCACAGTTTGAAGAACTTTGAACCTTGTAACACAGACAGACTTGAATACTGTAGCTCAAAAGTATAACAAAACGTTGTTTAATTTACTTAAATAAAGTTTGACATGGGCACAAGCCAGTGTATCTCTTGTGCTAGTCCCAAGCCCAGGTAAATGGTGAGGGTTGTTTCAGGAATGGCATCAGATGTAAAACACTTTTGTCAAGACTATAATGGAAGTTCATTAAAGTGAAACCATACCGGATCGGCCGAGGCCCAAGTTAATGACAGCCACAGATGCTGTTGAAAAACAGGGTGCAGGCGGAAATTGTGCTACTGTTAGTTGAAGACCCCGAGGAGGGAAACGTGTCAGGAGACAGAGGGAGAGGAGGAAAGTGAAGAATGTAGGACTGAGGGTTGCAACTCTAAATGTGGGGACAATGACAGGCAAAGGTAGAGAGCTGGCTGACATGATGCAGAGAAGGTAGATGTTTTATGTGTCCAAGAGACCAAGTGGAAGGGCAGCAAGGCTCGCAGTATTGGAGCAGGGTTCAAACTGTTTTACCATGGTGTGGATAGAAAGAGGAATGGAGTAGGGGTGGTCCTGAAGGAGGAGTTGGCAAAGAATGTAGTAGAGGTGAAGAGAGTGTCAGATAGGGTGATGTGCCTGAAGGTAGAAGTAGAAGGTCTGATGCTAAACATCGTCAGTGGTTATGCTCCACAGGTTGGATGTGATGGGGAGGAGAAAGATAAATTTTGGAAAGATTTGGATGAAGTGATAGAGAGTATTCCCAGGGAGGAAAGAGTGGTGATTGGAGCAGACCTGAATGGACATGTTGGTGAAGGAAACAGAGGGGATGAGGAAGTGATGGGTAGGTTTGGTGTCAAGGAAAGAAACCAGGAAGGACAGATGGTGGTGGATTTTGCCAAGAGAATGGAAATGGCTATAGTCAATACCTATTTCCAAAAGAGGGAGGAACATAGAGTGACATAAGAGTGGAGGAAGGAGTACACAGGTCGACTACATTCTGTGTAGAAGAGGAAACCTGAGGGAGATTGGAGACTGTAAGGTTGTAGCAGGGGAGAGCGTGGCCAGACAGCATCGGATGGTTGTGTGTAGAATGACTGTTGTTGCGAAGAAGAGAAAAAGAGTAAAATCAGAGAAGAAGACCAAATGGTGGAAGCTAAAGAAGGAAGAATGTTGTGAGAAATTCAGAGACGAGCTGTTAAAGGCTCTGGGTGGTAAGAAAGAGCTTCCAAGTGACTGGGCTACTACAGCAACAGTAATTAGAGAGACAGGTAGGAAGGTACTTGGTGTGTCATCTGGACAGAGAATGGATGATAAGGAAACCTGGTGGTGGAATAGTGAAGTGCAGGACGCCATTCAAAGAAAGAGATTAGCCAAGAAGAAATATGACAGTGAGAGGACTGAAGAGAGGAGACAGGAATATAAGGAGATGGGACATAGAGCAAAGAGGGAAGTAGCTAAGGCAAAGCAGAGGGCGTACAATGAGTTGTATGGGAGACTGGACACTAAAGAGGGCGAGAAGGACTTGTACCGATTGGCAAGACAGAGGGATCAGGCTGGAAAGGATGTGCAGCAGGTTAGGCTTATTAAAGATGGGAATGGGAATGTTCTAACAAGTGAGGAGAGTGTGATGGGAAGATGGAAGGATTACTTTGAGGAGCTAATGAATGAAGAGAATGAAAGAGAAAGAAGAGTGGAGGTCATAGAAACTGTGGACCAGGAAGTGGGAAAGATTAGTGAGGGTGAAGTACGGAAAGCTCAGAAAAGAATGAAGAAGGGGAAGGCAGTAGGAACTGATGACATACCATTGGAGGTTTGGAAATGTCTTGGCGAGATGGCAGTGAGGTTTTTGACGCAAATATTCAATGGCATATTTGAAGGTGAATAAATGCCTGAGGAATGGAGAAGAAGTGTGCTGGTTCCCATTTTTAAGAACAAGGGTGATGTACAGAGTTGTAACAACTACAGGGGAATTAAGTTGATGAGCCACACGATGAAGATCTGGGAGAGAGTTGTGGAAGCAAGACTTAGACAAGAGGTGACTATCTGTGAGCAGCAGTATGGTTTCATGCCAAGAAAGAGCACCACAGATGCCATCTTTGCTTTGAGGATGTTGATAGAGAAGTACAGAGAGGGTCAGAAAGAACTCCATTGTGTCTTTGTGGATTTAGAAAAAGCATATGACAGGGTGCCAAGAGAGGAGGTGTGGTATTGCATGAGGAAATCTGGAGTGGCAGAAAAGTATGTTAGACTGGTACAGGACATGTATGAGGACAGCAGGACAGTGGTGAGATGTGCTGTAGGAGTGACAGATAACTTCAAAGTGGAGGTGGGATTGCATCAAGGATCGGCTCTGAGCCCCTTCTTGTTTGCTCTGGTGATGGACCGACTTGATGTTTTCAGATGACATTGTGATCTGTGGTGAGAACAGGGAACAGGCAGAAGAGAACTTGGAGAGGTGGTGGTATGCACTTGAAAGAAGAGGAATGAAAGTCAGCCGTAGTAAGACAGAGTACCTGTGTGTGAATGAGAGGGAGACCGGTGAAACAGAGAGACTACAAGGAGCAGAGGTCACAAAGGTGCAGGACTTCAAGTACTTTGGGTCCACTGTCCAGGAAAATGGGGAATGTGGGAAAGAAGTGAAAAAGAGAGGCCAGGCAGGATGGAGCGGATGGAGAAAAGTTTCAGGAGTGATTTGTGACAAAAAGGGTGTCGGCAAAGGTCAAAGGAAAAGTTTACAAGATAGTGGTGAGACCAGCTATATTGTATGGTCTGGAGACAGAGACATCGGGAAAAAAAGACAGGAGAAAGAACTGGAAGTGGCAGAAATGAAGATGTTGAGGTTCTCCTTAGGAGTGACAAGGATGGATAAGATTAGGAATGACATCATCAGAGGTACAGCACATGTTGAACAACTGGGAGATAAAGTTAGGGAGGCCAGACTGAGATGGTTTGGACATGTCCAGAGGAGGGACAGTGGTTTGGACATGTCCAGACGAGGGACA